>SJYC01088565.1:0-58208 GCA_006408675.1 Madoqua kirkii
CTAAGCCATGCACCCCAGCTGCCCCAGGAAGCTGTTCTTACCTGGGTCTCCTCCACCCTCCCCGCCCCCTCCGCCTCCCTGCCCTTTGCGTCCTCTTTCCTTAGTCTGCTCCCTTCTGTTGAGGGGGAGACCCCAGCTGCCGTTTAGGGGCCGCTTAGGGGTCAGCCAGCAGCGCCTTTAGGAAAGCTTCCCAGGACGGGTGCCTGAGTGAAGCCCCAGCCCAGAAGCCGGCGGGGCTGAGTGGGTGTAGAGTTAGGTAGCCGGGCTGCCTCCTCCCGGCCCCTGCTCTCCGAGCACCATCCGAGCATCAGCCGGGAGACCCAGGGGCGGGGGCGGACCGAGGAGGCTGCGCCGGGACCCCGCGTGCAGGGCTGGGGATTCGGGCAGCAGGGCGGCGGGCGGCCTACCTGCGCTCCCTCCGAGGTGCCCCAGCGCGGGCCGGCTCTGGCGTCTCTGGGGTACTTCCTCAAAAGGACACAGGACCGACCAGAAAGTTGGTTCTTAAGTAACTTCCTAAGAACGCCCCCCCTCCCGTCCCACAACGATTTCTCCTCCCACTGCCTGACAGCTGGAGCCGGCGGCGCTCTCTGAGACTTTCTCTGCCGTCCCGCCGTCTCTCCCTCCGGCATTGCCTCCCTGCTCCCCTTCTCCCCATCCTGCTTCTCACCTCCCCCACCTCCAACCTGCCGCCCCCTCCCCGGCCACTGGCAGCGGAGGGCCCTCGGAGCTGGGCAGACCACACCGGCCCTTAGGTCAGAGGGCTGGGGGGAAGGGTCTCCCCACTCAAGGGGACAGTTTTGCCCTCCAGAGTTCCAAGCTTGGCTGGCCAGGAGGAGGGGTCTGGCCACAGACAGCAGTGACCACGTAGCATGTGTAAAACTGACCACCACCCGCCACCCAGCACCCAGCACCTACCACATGCTTTGCTGCGCGGCACCGGGGTGGGGGAGGGGGGTGCCTGCCAGAAGGAAGATGAGAATAATACCCTGAAGACTGCCACAAAGATGAGAAAATAACACTTGTTGGTTTTTGGTTTTTTTTTTTTCTTTTTTCCCCCTGAAAACTATTTTAGTTTCTTTTGAAATCATGGGAGAAAAAAGAAAAGAAACATTTCCCTCTAAAAGTTTCCATGTATTCTCCCTCCCGAGTCTTCATGTCTTGAGCCACGCTTTCCTTCAGCCATGGCCCTTTCTGACCGCCCTTACCGTCTCCCAGTTTCTGACCCTGCTGCTTGATCTGATTTAATAAAAACTGAAAAGGTGCCATCGTGAGAACGCTTCAAGGGTTCGAGTCCGTGAGCTCGCCTGCAGACTCTCGCCCTTTCCGTCTCCCCCGGCTCCTGCCCGCCCACCCCTTGCTCGTGGCCAAGTGCACTGCGCCCCGCCGCCGCCCTGGGCTCCCGCCACCGTCTGCTGGCCCTGTAGGCTTCTCCACGCTGTCTCCTGGGCCTTGTGCTCCACGTCTCGAACAACTGCTTCCCGTGGGCATTGTCCTCGGCGCCACTTCTCTCCAGGGTTTTTAAAATCCTTTCCCCAACCCATACCCCCCTGCTATTGCCCTTTCTCTTCCCTTCTTCACTGCAAGCTTCTGTTCGCCTCATTCCACTGAAACTGTAGTTTGAGGTCACCAGGAAAGTGAAAGAAAGTGAAGTCGCTCAGTCGTGCCTGACTCTTTGCGACCCCATGGACAGTAGCCTGCACCAAGCTCCTCCGTCCATGGGATTTTCCAGGCAAGAGTACTGGAGTGAGTTGCCATTTCCTTCTCCAGGGGATCTTCCCGACCCAGGGACCGAACCCAGGTCTCCCGCATTATAGACAGACGCTTCACCTTCTGAGCCACCACCAGGGGCCTGTGCTAAACCCAAAGGGCAGGACTCAGTCCCATTTGTCTACCCTTCGGAGGCTTTGGGCTCTGTCGCCCGCTCCTGCCTGGGAGGCCTTTGCCCCTTGCCTCTGTGAGGTGCACTCTCGGGACTCTCCTCTGAGCTGCCCACGCTCCTTTGATCATTTCAGCAACCCTCGTGCTTCCGGGTTCCATCCTGACTCCTCCCACTTCTAGGTCTTTAGCCATGGTCTTCAGACTGCCCTCTCTAACCGCCCCCAGCCGTCTTCACTTGGCATGTCCCAGTGGTAACTCACACTCATGTCTAAGATGAGATAAAACCCTGGGCCAGAAATGTCCTGGTTCCCAGAAGAGTGGTCAGCCTTGTACCCTCCAGACTGGTTCCACAATCGCCAGACCCCCCTGGATTCCTGGCTGTGTTGTCATCTGAGACCCGCTCACCACCCTCACAGCTACCATCCCAGTGACGCTTTTGGCCCGAGACTCACTGAGTATTGTGTGAACGTGCCTGCGTGCCACTTAACGTTCTGACTCTACCAGACCACGAACCCAGAAGCACTGAACACACAGTGGCTTTCCCTGTGCCCAACAGGCAGTGTCAACAGGAGAGCATCCGAGGGCACCACGCCCTGGCATGTGGTTGAAGCCCATCCGTGTTATAGACCTTTCCCCACAGTCCTGTGGCTTAGAAATCAGCCCAAGGTTTTCTGACTGCAGGGCGAACCCCTGCTGGGTCAGAAAAGGTGACTTCTGCAGGAGCAACTGGAGGCAGAGATTCAGATCTAGAGTGTCTGGGCTTCCTAGTGGCCCTAGTGGTAAAGAACCCACCTGCCAGTATAGGAGACAAGAGACATGGGTTCGATCCCTAGGTCGGGAAGACTGCCTGAAGAAGGAAATGGAACCCCACTCCCATCTTCTTGATTAGAAAATCCCATGGACAGAGGAGCCTGGCGGGCTACAGTCCATGGGGTCCCAAAGAGTCGGCCACGACTGAGCACACCCTCCTTCTGTAGCATCTTGTCTCTGAATGTCCCTTGCCTGGCTTGAAAGTGGCACAGTGTATGTATTTAAGGACCTTAGCAGGCGAGATTCAGCCAGAGAAACAAAAATGCTTTGAAGTGTTTTCTAAAGAGGGAATTTAACACAGAAGATTGGTTACACAGGTGAAGGAGGAGACAGGTGCTGAAAAAGGCAAGGTGAGCCAGCAAGAGCGAGGGGGCAGCTGGGGCCTCGAGCGCAACACGTGGGGTGGGTCACGTGGCGGAAACTGGAGCCACCTGAACTGCCCATCACCAGAAACACTGAGGTCCAGCGGGAGGAAGGGCCACTCTAGCTTGTCTCTTTTTTCCTCACCCTCACTCCCTCCATTGTCTGCCATTTGCTAAAGTCGACTCAAATCAGTTAACAGAGGACTCAGAGAAACACAGCTGCAAAGATGGGCTCACCATGCCGGTGTTGCCGGAAGCGTCCCGAGACCACCCAAGATCCAGTGAATCCAAGGTGGACCCACCAGACTGCCAGCCTCATAGTCATGACTCATCGCAGTGAAAAGATACAAATCAGAATCAGCAAAGGGGAAAAGCAAGGGTCAAAGGAAGCCAGGTGCAAAGCTGCAATGGCGGCGTCACAGTCCAGCTTGACTCCCAGCCGTGGGCTGTGGCCACATATGTGAGATGCTGTTGCCATAGAGATCGTCAGAGACCCAGAGCCCGGGAATGGTATTGGAGCTGGTCGCACGGCCCCCTCTGCCTGGCAGGACCAGTGTCCAGGTTCTCAGAAGGAATAGCAGCTGGACATAAACTTGTCTGATGTACTCTATAGGCCCTGAGAGCCATGCCTGTAGGTCAAGGAACGGGGAGCAGATGGCTCCTGAGATCCAAGGCCCAGGATGCCGCCAGGTCAGGCTCACAGGGGTGTCTTCCTAAAGAGTGGTCAGTGCTGCTGGGCTGGCCCGTTTCTGCTCAGCCTCCTCCATCCGGACCCAGGCCATTTCAGGCAGAGATAAGGTGGCCTCAGGGCAGACAGTCAGGACTGGCACACCCAGCAGGGGTCCTTTCATCACAGCACGGCCAGGCCCTCTCTCCCCCTTCCCAGCATTGCTGCGGGGCCATGACGATGGCCTGGAGACAGAGGGAGCTCCAGCAGGAAGGTCTCTGGGGAATGGTGGTCCTCCACGTGCTCCGGCCTCACGGGCTCAGGCTGGGACCTCTTGGGAGATGGACATCCTCTCTGGGGCAGAAGCCCTGCACAGCTCACTGTCTGTAGCTGAAGGGGCCGTGGCCCCAGTGTCCTGTGAACTGAACCTTGAGGAAAGCTGCAGTCTATACCTTGTTGGGGTTTCCCTGGTGGCTCAGACGGTAAAGAACCTTCCTGCAATGCAGGAGACCCGGATTCAATTCCTGGGCTGGGAAGATCCCCTGGAGGAGGGCATGGCAACCCACTCCAGTATTCTTGCTTGGAGAACCCCATGGACAGAGGAGCCTGGCAGGCCACAGTCCATGGGGTCACAGAGTCAGACACGACTGAAGCGACTTGGCACATATGCACACACCTTTCTCTCTTCACAGGGCAGGGCAAGAGGCCTGAACACACCACCTGGGGATCCTGGCTTCTGTCAGAAAATACGCTGCAGCCTTTGGGAGTTTTAGTAAACGGAAGGTGCGTGAGTGAAGGGTTTCCATGCTCCCTTCATTTGACTCTTTGATTCTGAATTTTCGTTTACATGATACCAACCCTCTTCTCTCCAAATAAACAGCTGTCTTCTCCTTCTTGGTGATACACAGGAAGCAGACTGTTCATGCAGGGCTGACTTTTCCAGCAAACTCTATTTGATTTACATGCAAAGCTTCACAACCCAAACAAACAAAAATCTCAGTCGTGTCTGGACCCTGCTGGTTTTTTCCAGCTGAAACGGGGTCTGGATATTTTTGGCTCTTATGGATGTAGTGGCAGAGGGAGGTGAGTGGACGTAAATAACAGTCAACCTTCAAAGAGGCCAAACCAAAGCGAGCGATGGAAGTCCAGCTCGCGGGAGAACTTTTCTTCCAGTGCCCTTGAGCCTCAGGTGTTGGGGGGAGAAACTTTCCACTCTGGAAGGAGGTGGGATCGGGGACAGTGTGAGATGAGGCTGGGCATAAAGTTTATAATCACGCTGCAGCACGGGCGTGAGCAGCTGGCGAAGGAGTGGCCCTCTGCCTCTGTTCTTGTCTTCCCAGGAGCCTCAGGGGAGTTTTCATGATGCTGACAATGACATCTGGAGCCCCGAGAAGGAATCTATAAAGCACCATCCCAGCCGCTGCCACGATAGAGCTCAGGTTCTGAGAAAGGACCGTTTTTCTGACAGCTCTTTTCCATCTTCTTCTTGGGGAGATGTCATCCATGCCGGTGACAGCTCCAGACGACAGAACTTCTTCTGCGTCTGCGTTCCTGGGTGTGGTCCTCTCTGCCCAGGGCTCTGCGTCACCCTCAGCTTACCTTCCCGAGGTGCAGCGGGCAGCAGGAGGAAAAACGCAGGAAAGCTGTTTTCTCCTTAAGAATGAAAGATGGGACCAATGCACCTGCAGTGATATCCCTGGTGCAGACATCTCTGTCTTGATTGTTATTAGTATTTTTAATTGTGGCAAGGAACTCATGACATAAAATTTGCCATCTAAATGATTTTTCAGTGTGGAATTCAGCAGTGGCAAGTATATCACATTGTTGTCAAGCAATCTTCAAAATTTCTTCATCTTGCAAAGTTGAAACTCTACTCACTGAACAACTCATATGAGCAACCTTTCTCTCTTCACAGGGCAGGGCAAGAGGCCTGAACACACCACCTGGGGATCCTGGCTTCTGTCAGAAAATACGCTGCAGCCTTTGGGAGTTTTAGTAAACGGAAGGTGCGTGAGTGAAGGGTTTCCATGCTCCCTTCATTTGACTCTTTGATTCTGAATTTTCGTTTACATGATACCAACCCTCTTCTCTCCAAATAAACAGCTGTCTTCTCCTTCTTGGTGATACACAGGAAGCAGACTGTTCATGCAGGGCTGACTTTTCCAGCAAACTCTATTTGATTTACATGCAAAGCTTCACAACCCAAACAAACAAAAATCTCAGTCGTGTCTGGACCCTGCTGGTTTTTTCCAGCTGAAAGGGGTCTGGATATTTTTGGCTCTTATGGATGTAGTGGCAGAGGGAGGTGAGTGGACGTAAATAACAGTCAACCTTCAAAGAGGCCAAACCAAAGCGAGCGATGGAAGTCCAGCTCGCGGGAGAACTTTTCTTCCAGTGCCCTTGAGCCTCAGGTGTTGGGGGGAGAAACTTTCCACTCTGGAAGGAGGTGGGATCGGGGACAGTGTGAGATGAGGCTGGGCATAAAGTTTATAATCACGCTGCAGCACGGGCGTGAGCAGCTGGCGAAGGAGTGGCCCTCTGCCTCTGTTCTTGTCTTCCCAGGAGCCTCAGGGGAGTTTTCATGATGCTGACAATGACATCTGGAGCCCCGAGAAGGAATCTATAAAGCACCATCCCAGCCGCTGCCACGATAGAGCTCAGGTTCTGAGAAAGGACCATTTTTCTGACAGCTCTTTTCCATCTTCTTCTTGGGGAGATGTCATCCATGCCGGTGACAGCTCCAGACGACAGAACTTCTTCTGCGTCTGCGTTCCTGGGTGTGGTCCTCTCTGCCCAGGGCTCTGCGTCACCCTCAGCTTACCTTCCCGAGGTGCAGCGGGCAGCAGGAGGAAAAACGCAGGAAAGCTGTTTTCTCCTTAAGAATGAAAGATGGGACCAATGCACCTGCAGTGATATCCCTGGTGCAGACATCTCTGTCTTGATTGTTATTAGTATTTTTAATTGTGGCAAGGAACTCATGACATAAAATTTGCCATCTAAATGATTTTTCAGTGTGGAATTCAGCAGTGGCAAGTATATCACATTGTTGTCAAGCAATCTTCAAAATTTCTTCATCTTGCAAAGTTGAAACTCTACTCACTGAACAACTCATATGAGCATGTGTGTGAGTATGTGTATAAGGTATTTGCGAATGTGTGCCAGTCGGGGTGAGTGTGTGATGTGTGTGTGCCCAGGGGTGACCGGAGGACTGCAGGGTCACTCGGAAGATGTTTCAGCCCTGCGTTGGCTTCCAAGCATCTCCAGAGTTCTAACCAGACTTGAAAGAGACTTCAAGATGTTTTTAAACTTTGAAAGACTTTATGAGAAAAGTCAAGTAGAACTGGATAGCTTACAAATAAAGCCTTTCAAGTTTGCAGGGGGGAGATCTTCCTGTGAAATGTTGATGACTTAAAGATCAAGATTGGAGAGGAATGCCCACACAAAGCTATAACCAGCTTCTCCAGCACAAACACCCAGCAAAGCCTCCTTGGTTGTTCAGTACCATCTCTTTCTCTGGTGGTACCCAGATTCCATGACCACAGAAGAAAATAAGGGACCTCGTGTCCACCCTTCCCACTCAGCTTGCTTCTTGGGATAAAAAGCATTCACTGGTAACAATGCATTGTGGAAAAATAGCAAATAAAATGGTAACACAGCAATGCATAGGCACATAGTGACCAACAGAAGTGAAACCCAAGAGTAAAGCCACACACTTACCACAAAGGTTTCAATTGAAAGAACAGTAGCAATGGAAAAATGCAACCGGGTTGCACTGCAAACAAGGCTTGCTTCATTACAATTACCAGAATGCCAACTACCTGTGTGTGTGCATGCATGCACGTTCACGTGCTCACATGTGCGTGGGGCGGGGGGGCTCCAGTTCAACAGGAGCTCTGCAGGTTCCCAAAGATAATCTGACAGCTGAACTTAGAGTCCTGGCTTCTGCATATGCTCCTGTTCGGCCTGTTTTCTGCAGGGAGGCAAGTTATTCGATGCGTCTGCCCCTCAGTTCCCTCACCTGTACAGCAGTGGTCATCAGAGTGTCCACCTCACATGTTATGAAGATCAAAGAACAGGATGCACGAAAAACACTTTGTGTAGCCCCTGGCTTGAAGCTAATGCTAACTATTGCCAGTAATGGCAGGTGTGAACTGAACGACCTCAACTCATGAATGTTTTAGCTTTTCCTAAAAATTGATGTCATTACCTCATTAGCAGGGAAGTGAATATTTAGCTTGCCAATAATTAAGATATCAGTCCTGAATATTCACTGGAAGGACTGATGTTGAACCTGAAACTCCAATATTTTGGCCACCTGATGCTAAGAACTGACTCATTGGAAAAGACCCTGATGCTGGGAAAGATTGAAGGCAGGAGGAGAAGAGGACGACAGAGGATGAGATGGTTGGATGGCATCACCAACTTGATGGACATGAGTTTGAGTAAACTCTGGAAATTGGTGATGGACAGGGAGGCTTGGAGTGCTATAGTCCATGGGGTCACAAGGAGCTGGGCACGACTGAGCGACTAAACTGAATTGTGTATGTGAACATATATATATATATGGGTGTCTTTCTTTTAAAAAAAACTATTTTGTATTGGGGCATTTTATTATTTTTTATTTTGTATTGGCGCTATTATTATGTCTAATAAAAAATGTTGGGATAGTTTCAGGTGGACAGCAAAGAGACTCAGCTATACACATACATGTATTCTTTCTTCGCCCCCCACCCCCAATCCAGGCTGCCACATGACACTGAGCAGAGTTCCCTGTGCTATGCATGAGGTTGCTTATCCGTTTTAAATATAGCAATGTCTACCTGTCCATCCCGAACTCCCCAACTTTCATATGGGTGTCTTTCTAAATGAAGCAAACGAAAACCCTGCCGACACAAGGGAGCTGTCAGGGGAGCGGGTCAGAGAAGGATCTGAGATGAAGTGAGACAGTGAATGGCCAGTGAGTGCCCGCTGTCTCTGGAAGCCTGCATCCAGCAGGTAGGTCAAAGGGCCCACCTCCCTGGGCACCTCCCTAGACTCCGCTGATGGGCCTGAGGATGCCAGCCCCTGTGAGCCGGTTCACGGCAGTCACTTGACCAAGGGCCCCACCGCTTCCTGATGTGGATGTCAAAGAGGGCACATGCCAACATCTGTCTGGGGATGAAGCAAAGCACCAGAACCAAGCCTGAGGGCAAATCTGAAGGGAGCAATGAAGAGAAAGACTAACCGTAGAGACTGGAAGAAGAGCTTCCGACAAGGTTGGGCCGGAAGTGGAGGCAGACATGACGTCTCGCAGGTCCGCGCTGCTGCGGACTTTCTGAATCAGCTCGATGAATCTCTAAAGTGGGCCAGAGGCCAGCACATCACCGCACGTGTGGGGGCGCTAAGACAAAACCCGAGGATGGAGCGCGTTCTCCTTTCTTCGATGCTCACTCTGCAATTTCTGCAGTGAGGTTTGCAGGTGACTGCGCCAGAGTCCTCCCTGTGAAAGCGTGTCTTCTCTGTGTGGCTTTCCTATCACGATGGCAGCTAGAAGTTGTGAAAGTCGCGTCTGAAACAGTAGCTGTACCATATGGACCCATGTCATGATCTGCCAGAAATAGTTTCCCAAACTCATTTTAACCTAAATAAAAACACTTTATATGTATGTATTTATGTATGTATGTGTTTATATATATATACACACACACACAAATATATATGATTCACTTGCAATAAATTCAGATATTGTGACTTAGAACCTTAGAGGTCTTGAGTGGTCCTCCCTACCTCCTGTACTCTGTGCACAATGTTAGTAATACTCTAGACTCACTCTGGAAAGAAGCCCTCTAACCGCTGGAATCTAACAGCCGTGGTGCATTTTGCAGTCCCGGAGTCGTGGCTCCCAGGCTCTAGAGCTCACGCTCAGCAGTGGTGGGGCCCGGGCTTAGCTGCTCTGCAGTCTGCGGGGTCTTCCTGGACCAGGGGTCAAGCCTGCGTCTCCTGCATTGGCAAGTGGATCCTTTACCCCTGAGCCAGCAGCGAAGCCCCAGCCTCACCTGTTCTGAGGTCCCCAGAGCATGGGTCCCATCCCGCTCCTGGAAGGCACGGCCGCCAGCGCCCACGTCCTCTGAGCAGTGACAGTTGCCTGCCCAGGCTTTGGGGCAGCAAGCAAGGGACACACGGTGAGCTGGCCAGCCCGAACCTGGAGGAGGCCGTCCCTGGGGTGGGGGACCTCGACCCACCCTTGTCAGCCGATAAAGTAGTTTTTATTGGGTGTCCGTATGGGCCAGGGGTTTGCTCAGTGCCACAGGGGATTCTGAGGGGAGCCGGAGCAGGGCTGCCATTTCCCTCAAGGGCTCCTGAAGTGAAAAAGGGAAAGTCACTCAATCATGTCTGACTCTTTGTGACCCCGTGGACTATACAGTCCATGGAATTCTCCAGGCCAGAATACTGGAGTGGGTTGCCTTTCCCTTCTCCAGAGGATCTTCCCAACCCAGAGAACGAATCCCAGTCTTCTGCATTGCAGGCAGATTCTTTACTAGCTGAGCCACAAGGGAAGCCCAAGAATACTGGAGTGTGTAACCAATTCCTTCTCCAGCGGATCTTCCCAACCCAGGAATCGAACTGGGGTCTCCTGCATTGCAGGCAGATTCTTTACCAACTGAGCTACGAGAGAAGTCAAGGCTCATGCTCAGCCCCTAAACTCAGCAGTGAAGGAAAGAGCAGCATTTACCCCGAGTCCTGGACCCTTCAACCCGGATACTCCCCCCACCTCCATCTCCGAGAGCTCTTTCCCACGGCTCAGCCTCATGAAATCTGGCCCGTTTCTGCTCATCTTCTGGACCCTTAGGCGCACAGAGTAGGTTAGAACAGCCTCTTTTGCTGAGCACCCTGGGCCAACTACCATCTTGCCTCCAATCTTTCTTACCATCTCCTCTTTTCTTACTGAAAAATGCCTTTCAGCACAGGCAAGAAGGATGACAGAAGAACGTTCCAGCCTAACAAATGGTAACGGAAAATGTTCTTTGCCTCCGGGTCTCGGCGATCAAAGTGCATGGCACGTGTTGACCAGCTGCATTTAGATGCTCTCTATTTTACCCTGCATTAAATTTTTATGAACCCTCTCTGGGGCCCAGGGGACCCGTAATTGGCTTTTAGTTCTTTATTCTGCACTGTCCTGTCTAATTGCTGAGATGTTTCTTGATAAGATTCACATTTTAAGGCGGTTCTGATTTATTTACTGGCCGTCTCATCTGGAGGCCGCCTCACATCTATGTGCAGAATTTTAATGTTTTCCCTTTGGAGTGGAGAAGAAGGAATTATTGGGTGATTAATACATTTGCTTTTTTTAAAAATCAGTTTTCCACACAATATCATAACATAGAAAGTGCTGCCAATAACAGACCTCAGACTCTACTCTCTGATTTCAATGTGATTCTTAAGATGAGCAGGAAATCTGTGCAACAGAGGCCAGGCCTATTTAAAATGCAGTCTGCTTGGGACTTCCCTGGTTATCATTCTGGGCTCCCAATGCAGGGGGCGCAGGCGTAAACCCTGCTTCAGGGGCACTAAGGTCCCCGCAGGCTGAATGGCATGTGGCCGAAAACAAACAAACAAAGTAAATAATAAATAAACTGAGGCCTGGGAATGAAACGCGCTTCTGTGGGGGGTGCGACCTGAAGTCTGCTGACCTGACCGACAGCTTCAGTTCCTTCAGCGGCAGCTCTGATTGTCTCTGGATCCTTTCAAGCAACCAGACAGCAGCTCTCACAGTCTGGCCCTGAATCCTGTCTACTGTTCCCCTCTCCCCCACCAAAGCTCCCCATGGGCAATATAGAATATACCATCATTAAAAGGGGGCTTCCTAGATGGCACTGTGGTAAAGAATCCACCTGCCAGTGCAGGAGACTCAGGCTCGATTTCTGGGCTGGGACGGTCCCCTGGAGTAGGAAATGGCAACCCACTCCAGTATTCCTTCCTGGAAAATCCCATGGACAGAGGAGCCTGGTGGGCCAGTCCACAGGGTTGCAAAGAGTCGGACATGACTGAGCAACTGATCCCTCGCATGCACGCACTTGACGTAAAAAGGAGAGGCTTTGAAGAGTCGCTGGTTGCCAAGGGTCTACACACTGGCTAGCACCACTATCTCTTTCTCTGATTTCAGATGTCCTTTCTCTTACCCGCTTCATACACTTCCTGAAAGGTAAGGCGGAAAAGCCCTGGCCGTCTGGCCTGCCTTCCTTTCGGTGAAGCTCTGAGGCACACGGGGACCTGCCTCTGCGGCTGGTCCCCTCCTGATGGTGATTATAGCTGCAGACTCTGTGCAGCCTGCAGACAAGGTCCCTGTGGAAGAGAACTTCACATCCTTGATGTCTCCAGTTGGTTTCAACATGTACAGAGTCCAGATTTGGCATAAGTGGGTATTTTGGGGAGAAAGACCTCTTTTGGGGCAGTTTTGCCTTGCTGACACCACTCTCCCATTTCCTGACTGCTCCCCGGGGTGAGTGGACCTTAGGTGTCTGGAGATTCCCCTTCTCAGGCAGTGACAGCTTGAAGGCACCAGGACTTCATCGCCTTGAGTCTTTTGATCCAGCCTCTGGTGAGGACCAGCCTTCTCCGTGGTCATTAGCCTGCTTTCTCTGCAAGCACCTCCCATCCAGTGGGCAGCCTCAGCACCACTAAGTCCGAATTTGCTGGTATTTAACTCGTTTATCACAGATCACAAAAGCCTCTGCTGCGTGAAAGCTCTCAAGAGAAGGTGGGATGCGTGCGGAGGGACTGCCCTCAAAGGTGTGTTCTCAGGGCAAGGAGCTGTGGCTCAACTGCATTTGTTCCGTCCTTGAAGACAAAAGGCAGAGCTTCTATTTGAACCTTTGGTTCATTCAGAAGGAAGCGGTCAACTTGGTTCTGCAAGTATTCACTGAACACTTCCTGTGACCTGCGAACAGTGCCCGAAGCTGGAGAGCCAGGCCTCCGGGACTGCCCTGTGCACGAGAGAGCCCCGGAGGGACTCCCAACAGACAGGTGGGGGCAGGTCCGATCGATTTGCATTTCTCCAAGCTGCCGGTATGGTCTGCAGACCCTGTTAGAGAGGCGCTGCTGTAAGAGACCATTCGATGAACGTGCAGGGTTCTGGGGGAAGACATTCAAACATGTTCAGATTAGAAAACAAGACCAATTATACAGACTCGAACAATCCAAGTCCGCAAAGGCAATCTAGAGATGGGACGCCAAGTGCCTCCTGGAGGTGAGAGAATACTGTGGCCTGAAGGTGTCAGAGGGAGAGGCGATGGCACCCCACTCCAGTACTCTCGCTTGGAAAATCCCATGGACGGAGGAGCCTGGTTGGCTGCAGTTCATGAGGTCGCTAAGAGTTGGACATGACTGAGCGACTTCACTTTCACTTTTCACTTTCCTGCATTGGAGAAGGAAATGGCAGCCCACTCCAGTGTTCTTGCCTGGAGAATCCCAGGGACGGGGGAGCCTGGTGGGCTTCCATCTATGGGGTCGCACAGAGGTGGACACGACTGAAGCGACTTAGCAGCAACAGCAGCAGCAGCAAAGGTGTCAGACAAGGGGCCTCTAGTCTTAGAGGTGGCAGGGTTTTGAGAAAGGGCATGATATGGATGGATGGAGAAGAGAGGGAAAGCCTTTCCAGAAGAGGAGGATAAAGGTGATAATTAATGATAATAAAGGTGATGATTTAATGGGGAGTTTGCACAGAGAGCTGATGAGGTTAATTTTGCAGGGTTCACAGTTTCTGCGGAAATAAATGAAGACCGACCAAATGGGAGCAGAAGCAGGTCATTTGTTCTGAGCTTGCTATGGCAAGGGAGTCAGCCCCCATCACTTGGGCTTTTCCAGAGCCTCAGAGGCAGGCAGAGGAGTGAGTGGAGGCTCCAGGTGAGCCCTGATGGGGGGCTCTGGGCATGAGGGAGCTGCAGGTGGCCAGTTAGAAGCGTGGCATCCTAGGTGACTTGCTAGGGATGCGTATCTCTTTTGCTCTGTTTGTTCTTAAGCTGGCGAGTGGTAGAGGGTACTCAGTCATGTCTGGCTCTTCACAACCCCATGGACTGCAGCCCGTCAGTCTCCTCTGTCCATTGGACTTTTCAGGCAAGAATACTGGACTGGGTTACCATTTCCTCCTCAAGATGAATCTTCCCAACCCAGGAATCAAACCCAAGTCTCCTGCACTGGCAGGTGGATTCTTTACCACTGAGCCACCAGGAAAGACCCCTAAGCTGGAAGTGGAGACAAAATCAGTGATGCTAAGACTTCCCGGGGGGCGGGGGGGGGGAGGGGCGCGTCCAGTGGTTAAGAATCTGCCTTCCAACACAGGGGATGCAGGTTCGGTCCCTGGTCAGGGAACTAAGATCCCGCATGGTGCAGAGCAAGTAAGCCTGAGTTCTAGACCCCACACACCGTGACAAAAGAGCCCATGTGCCCAACCACTGAGGCCGTGTGCCCACGTGCTGCAGCTAAGACCCCACGCAGTCAGATAAAGTACTTACTATTTTTGACAAAGAAACATTATTAAACGTTAGAGAAGCTGCCTCTAATTAAGTCCTGACCACTTGGGGCTGATAGTCGCAGGGCCCTTGTTTGGCTTCCTGGATTGCTCCTCAAGACGGCCATCAGTCTTCCTGCAGGCCTGCTTCCAGCTGCTGCCTTCCTGGAAGGTCCCTGCAGATACGGGGCGGGCTTCCTGCGCAGTTTGCTGCTGCGCGGGGCTCAGAGCTCTATTTTTAACACGTGGTCTGGCCATTGCGGCTCACATATTCAGCCTCTTGTTTCGGGTTTAGACTCTGGGGCTTTGGGGATGGTCCTGATGTCATCCACCGCTTCCTTTTTTCCCCTCTGTTCCTATTTTATGAATATGGGCTTCTATCTTCAATCCACTTGGGTGGTGACTTTTGGGAGCCCCTTTCCTTTGGTTCTGAGTACTCGGGAGCCCTCTCTATGCTCTGTTCATGCTATAATCCCCAAGGCTGATTGCCCCCAAGTAGAGCCCAATTCCTGGGCCGCATTGCTGCTCATAGAGTGAAAGCTATGGGCTTCCCAGGTGATGCTAGTGGTAAAGAACCCACCTGCTAATGCAGGAGCACAATAGATGCGCGTTCGATCCCTGGGACAGGAAGATCCGCTGGAGAAGGAAATGGCAAGGAAATTCCCAGCATTCTTGCCTGGGAAATCCTATAGACAAGGGAGCCTGGCGGGCGACAGTCCATGGGGGTCCAAAGAGAGTTGGACACGCCTGCAGCAACTTAGCGCACGCACACATGTGGCTCCTCTCTGCAGAGATGACTGGGCTGCTGGGTGGCATCAGGGACTAAAGGTCACGGTTCTCTCCTTGATCTCGTGGGAAAAGACATTCAAGTTCTCTCTGCAGAAGCTCCTGGGCCTCCAGACAGAGGGGAGTCCCATGGATTCCTGTAGGGTGGTTGCGGCCACAGGCCCCATGCCGCTGCTGATGGGAGGGAATGGCAGTCCCACAGGTCGCGTCCTCTGCTGCCCAAGCCAACATCCTGCAGTCTGCAGGCCCCAGACAGCAACGAGGTCACCTGCTTTCCTGGCAACCATGGCAGTGCCCTGCAGACACCATGCTGGGGCTTTCCGTGAGTTCCCTCCGCTCTCGCCGTCTGCCGGCAGATGCTTTGGCCTCAGAGTTAGGCTGACACTTTATATCTTGCAGCAGAGACTCCCTTCCTTCAGGTTTCTTGACCAACTCTTTGATGATGGTACACACAGCTTAACTCTGGGAGATAATGGAGGACAGAGGAGCCTGGCAGGCTACAGTCGATGGGGTCTCAGAGCCAGACCCGACTTAGGACCTCAACATTCGATCCCTGGGACAGGAAGATCCGCTGGAGAAGGAAATGGCAAGGAAATTCCCAGCATTCTTGCCTGGGAAATCCTATAGACAAGGGAGCCTGGCGGGCGACAGTCCATGGGGGTCCAAAGAGAGTTGGACACGCCTGCAGCAACTTAGCGCACGCACACATGTGGCTCCTCTCTGCAGAGATGACTGGGCTGCTGGGTGGCATCAGGGACTAAAGGTCACGGTTCTCTCCTTGATCTCGTGGGAAAAGACATTCAAGTTCTCTCTGCAGAAGCTCCTGGGCCTCCAGACAGAGGGGAGTCCCATGGATTCCTGTAGGGTGGTTGCGGCCACAGGCCCCATGCCGCTGCTGATGGGAGGGAATGGCAGTCCCACAGGTCGCGTCCTCTGCTGCCCAAGCCAACATCCTGCAGTTCTGCAGGCCCCAGACAGCAACGAGGTCACCTGCTTTCCTGGCAACCATGGCAGTGCCCTGCAGACACCATGCTGGGGCTTTCCGTGAGTTCCCTCCGCTCTCGCCGTCTGCCGGCAGATGCTTTGGCCTCAGAGTTAGGCTGACACTTTATATCTTGCAGCAGAGACTCCCTTCCTTCAGGTTTCTTGACCAACTCTTTGATGATGGTACACACAGCTTAACTCTGGGAGATAATGGAGGACAGAGGAGCCTGGCAGGCTACAGTCGATGGGGTCTCAGAGCCAGACCCGACTTAGGACCTCAACGACAACAACAATAACAACAACAGCACAACGCGTCGGCCCTGCTGGCTTCTTCAGGCGGTCCCATCATTTTTCTTTAGCCCACCGCCTTTTGCTCTCTGAAACCCCCGAGGTGGCTCCAGGCTTTCCAGGGGACTGTAAGCTCCTAATTAAATTCTCTAAGTGAAAGTCATGTGTTGGTACATCGTTTCTTTTTTTCTCTCAGTTGCTTATCTGCAGCACTTAGACTCTGTTTCATGGAAAAATTCAACAGGTAAATCCATTGGATATGAGACTAATCCAGTAAAGAAAAATGGCCCTAGGCACTCACCATAAAGTACTTTAGCATTTAGAAAATCCATAGCAAAGATTTATTCTTTACTATGAACATAGATATTTTCAAAATAAATAATACATCTGGAGACTAGGGCTTTTCAGCTTTGACTTCAGATGTGTTGAGTATGTTTGGACATTGTTTTTTTTTTTTTCCAGGGAAAAACTGTTTTTGCCTTTGTTCCATAAGAGATGAAAAGATAAGGTATAGAGATAATGATTCTTTGATATATATTGAAATAGAGATTCCTAGCTATTCCTGAATACCCATTTTCCCTTTCTTCTGCAGTAATTAAATCTCCAGTTTTTGTCTAAAGCATCCTATTTTCCAACTTTTCTTGCAGCTGGTTATGTCCAGGTGACGGAACCTCGGCCCATGAGAAATAAATGCAGGTGTGTGTGAAGTGTTTTTGTGTGAGTCCTTAAAGGTGCAGTGCACCCTTTCTTGCTCTAGCTTCCTTTGGGCTGGATGGAATGTGAACGTGATGGCTGGAGCTAACGCAGCCTCATGAATCACAAAGTGGAAGCCTTCAAGGTGGCGGATGAAGCTGCCAAATTAGAAAGAGTCTGAGCGCCTGTGGCTCCTGCTCCAGCCCTGGAGCACCTGGTCAGACACTTAGAGTGAGAGTAAAATGAGCAAGTGTCCAGTTTAAAGTGCTGTTATTATTATTATTATTATTTTTTGATCACTTGCAGCCAAACCTAATCCTAGCTAATACATACACTGAAATAATAAAAAAGCAAGAAACAAATCGGCATTTTCCTTAGAAGGATGGCAGGAGTATTCATGCTATGTAAGACTGTTCTCGCCTTTGTCAGACTAAATCAACCCAGAAACACATTCACTGGAGTTGCAGACAGTAAGTCCTCATGCTGGTGCTGCTGCGTCCAGCGGTGTCTGACTCTTTGGGACCCCATGGACGCTAGCCCCACAGGCTTCTCTGCCCGTGGGATTTCCCAGGCAAGAATACTGGAGTGGGTTGACATTTTCTTCTCTGGAGGAAGTCATCACACTCATAGGTTTTAGTGATAGACACCCACAGGACAATACAGGTGTTTGCCAAGAATAAAGTTAAGTCATATTAAACATGTCAGCCATGATGTGGTCACAGCACCAAGAAAACCTCAGGTTAGAAATGATAGAAGGATGAGTTCTCTTTAAAACAAACAAACAACAGCAAAAACAGAACAGGGTTAACATGAAATACTTGGATGGTAAATGCCAAGCTTCATCATCTCTATCTCAAATACCTTCAGGGACAAGCAGGTAATATAAACGTGGTGTCATTTAAGACTACTGGAGTGGAGGAATTCATACTCAAAGCGTGAGAACCCATGCTCTGCCTAAAGGCACTCAGGTTTCTCTAAAACAAGTTTTTGTTTAGTTGCTAAGTTGAGTCCGAGTCTTTTTTGACCCCATGGACTGTGGCCCTCCTGGCTCCTCTGCCCATGACATTTATCAGGCAAATATGTTGGAGTGGGTCACCATTTCCTCCTCCATGGGATCTTCCTGAGCCAGCAATAGAGTTCTCGTGACCTGCATTGTAGGTGGATTCTTTACCACTGAGCCACCAGGGAGGCCCTCTCTAAAACATGCTTCTGGTCAAATAAACAGGTCTGTGGGTTGACCCTATAGCTGAGCCAAGAGGTACGTGTTTGTGTGCCAGGTCACTTTAGTCATGTCCGACTCTTCACGACCCTGTGAGCTGTAGCCCGCCAGGTTCCTCTGCCTGTGGGATTCTCCAGGCAACAATACTGGAGTGAGTTGCTGTGCCCTCCTCCAGGGGAACTTCCCGGCCCAGGGACTGAACCAGTGTCTCTTTGTCTCCTGCGTTGACAGGCGAGTTCTTCACCATTAGTGCCACCAGGGAAGCCCCAGATGAGCACTGTTGAATTGAGATCATTATCTGCATCTGGTTATGATAGATTCCGGACGTCCCTGGTGGCTCAGGTAGCATAGAATCTGCCTGCAGTGAAGGAAACTCAGGTTCGATCCCTGGGTCTGGACGATCCCTTGGAGAAGGGAATGGCACCCCCTTCCAGTATTCTTGCCTGAGAATTCCGTGGACAGAGGGTCCACAGGGGCACAAAGGGTCAGATGCAACTGAGTGGCTAACACGTTACTCTCGTGGTAGATTTCATTCTTGGGGCAAGACACGATCTTAGGCTTCAAGGAGTTTGTAGTTGAGGGGAAGAAAGCAAGATTTCCACCTGTACGATGACTTTGAAAACCTGAAATGTCTCCCTAGAATGAGGAGCTATTGTTTGGGAAGGTTATCTTTGAGATTAACCTGAGACGTGGAGGCTGAAGGAGTGACGGCATCAGAAACCAAACCCCGAGTTCCAGACAAAAGACAGGCACAGTCAGGGCTGGAACCAGGGACACCTAATTTCAAGAACTTAAGTTTCAGATCTAAACTGCAAGCCATCAGGTTCTCCCATCCCTTCTCAGCTTTACTGAAATATAATTGACATCCAATATTATGTAAGTTTAAGGTATACAAAGTGATGAGTCATCAGTCTTTGAAGCATAGGACAAGGAGTAACCTGAATAAGAAACAGAATTAATTTTTTTTAAGTGAGGAGAAGTGAAATTAATGTCTGGTGTGTTATATACCAAAATCCGGAAGGATAATAACTAGAAATGATATGCTGATTGTCATTCCTCCCATCCATCTACTCAAAAATAGAAGGCTCAAAATAATGACATAAAATCAGGATTTATAACAAAGCCTCATGCTGATGATCTTCTTGGTTCAAGTCCCCTTTAATTTAAATCAGTGATGTGTGTGAGTTTGATCCCTTCGTCAGGGAGTTAAGGTCCCACATGTCTCAAAGCCAAGAATCCAAAACTTAAAACAGAAGCAATATTGTAACAAATTCAATAAAGACTTTAAATATGATCCACATCAAAAAATCTTTAAAAAAGTAAAAATAAATCAGTGATGTGACCTTGGAAATTATTAGCCACGCTCCTGGCCCCTTCAGTCTCTAACTATTGGCCAGTATACAGCATTATGGCACAGACCATTGTTAAGACAGTCTAGCTCCAACTCCTCACGTGACAAACTGACAACAGTTTAGAAAATTAAAACCCTTTTTCCTTTAACATTATTCCTTTTTCTAGTCACAGTACGCAAATCAACATTACCTAGCCAGAAAATGGCAACCCGCTCCAATGTTCTTGCCTGGAGAATCCCAGGGATGGCGGAGCCTGGTGGGCAGCCATCTAGGGGGTCGCACAGAGTCAGACATGACTGAAGCGACTCAGCAGCAGCTAGGGAAAAAAAATAGCTTGATTTAGGATAGTTAAGAGCTAGAGTATAGGAAGATACTATGAGAGAGGCCGTATACTGAAAAAGATGAGTGGATCACATATCTTAGGCGCCATCCTTACGGGCCCTCTTCACTAGCGGTCTGTCTTTGCTCAGATGAAGGGAGAGGGCATGCATGAAAAATTGCCAAACAAGCTCATGCATAGGAGGCAGCACGCTGGCACCTAAAAGGCAGAAACGTGGCTCTGTGGCATCAGTCTGATCTCCCACGTCGGCACCGTGAGCCAGATGGAGAAGCAAAGTGACTTCTGAAAGGTCACTGATTTTGAAATTCCTAGGACAGAAATGACTCCAACTGGGAGTAAACCCACGAGTCACTGATGTGTGGCAGGCTAATCCACTTTACGGCCTTCATCAAATATTTAGAGATGGTGCAGTACTCAATGGAAAAACATAGAGGATAAGAAAGGAATATTTAGTGCCTACGGTTTAAATATGAACAAGCTAGACACTTTATTAAAACATCAGATCTATTTTTCTTTGAAAACAAGAACCTCTTAGTGGGATGTGAGAAACAGAATTGATGAGATTATATATCCAGTCCATCCTAAAGGAAATCAGTCCTGAATAGTCACTGGAAGGACTGATGCTGAAGCTGAAGCTCCAAGACTTTGGTCACTTGATACAAAGAACTGATTCAGAAAAGACCCTGATGCTGGGAAAGATTGAAGGTGGGAGGAAAAGGGGATGACAGAGGATGAGATGGTTGGATGGCATCACCAACTCGATGGACATGAGTTTGAGCAAGCTCTGCGAGTTGGTGATGGACAGGGAGGCCTGGCGTGCTGCAGTCCATGGGATGCAAGGAGTCAGACACGGCTGAGCGACTGAACAGCAACAACTCTTTTTGAGATTCTTTTCCAGTAAAGGTCATTACAGTGTATTGAGTAGAGTTCCTTGGGCTCTACAGTCAGTGGATCTGTTTTATATATAGTAGTGTGGGGGATAAATTGGGAGACTGACATACACACACCTTCCTGATTCTTCAGGGTTTCTTACTCTGAGGTCACCTGCTATCTGGTGGATTCATAAATGGAATAAAACTGGTAAATATTTGTACAGTTTTTTGGAGAGAGAGTCCGACTCTAAAGGGGCTGTTGACACCCCTCTGACCTGCTTGCCCGTGCAGAGAGAGCAGCCCCCCATGCAGTCTGAACACGGCTGAGCGACTGAACAGCAACAACTCTTTTTGAGATTCTTTTCCAGTAAAGGTCATTACAGTGTATTGAGTAGAGTTCCTTGGGCTCTACAGTCAGTGGATCTGTTTTATATATAGTAGTGTGGGGGATAAATTGGGAGACTGACATACACACACCTTCCTGATTCTTCAGGGTTTCTTACTCTGAGGTCACCTGCTATCTGGTGGATTCATAAATGGAATAAAACTGGTAAATATTTGTACAGTTTTTTGGAGAGAGAGTCCGACTCTAAAGGGGCTGTTGACACCCCTCTGACCTGCTTGCCCGTGCAGAGAGAGCAGCCCCCCATGCAGTCTGCACACTGAACCTCTTCCACACATGGGCTTATGAAGGCGTGTATATTTAATGACACTTTTATGAAAATAAGACAAATGAATAAACTGGGGCACCATAACCACAAAATTCTATGCCATGGGTTCAGAGTGTGCCCATGCCTTTTCCATTCACCTTGCAAATACAGGGGGGACTGGGCACAAGATTTGGGAACGTTATAGCAAAACTTTCACCTTCATGGGAGAAAAAAGTAAATGCGTGCCACTCAAGGAAGATGGCAGGTTTGAATTTCATGTGGAGACAGCTAAGCGAAGAGGGTTTATGACTTAAAACAAAGCTTGGAAGATACAACATGTCAACTGGGAATTTAGCTCCTTCTATCATGAAACACTTCGGGGTTCTGCATACATCTCTTTTTTTGCAAGCTGAAAGAAAGCTCTCTTAATTTTTCAGTGATAATGGACATGATGTCATCTCTGTTCCTCCTTCAACCTTTCCTTTGCTTTTTCTTTGGAAACTAGGTCACTCAAAAATATAGTAGGATAGACCTGCATCTGTATTTTGCGAGCAAATAAGGAAATTAGTTTGTTTTATATCAGCTGTACTTTTGAAGAGAGAAAATGTACATTAAATAACAAATCTTAACAGAATTTTAAGAAAACATATAATTTTTGTAGAGGTAAGTTTAGATAATTATCAATTAAGGATTCGTTTGGAAAGTCTTATATCTTGATAGAGACGTTTGCAAACAAGCACAGTGGGTTAGCATCAATAAATTAAGCACTGAACAGTTAAAACCATCTTTCTTCTTCACCGAAAGTCATTAGCTACCAAGAGCTTTATGAGGTCACTCTGAGTGCCTCTCCGTGGTCACCCCTGACGTTTTCTGACTTGCTTCCCAGAACTCAGGACCAAGGAACATCTGGTGCCACATTTATGATTTATCATCACACGAACCAAAGATGCTGAGAGTGCCCACGTGAAAGAAGCACATTGTGAACATGTTTAGTTTCAGTAATGATCAGTATTTGATCTCTGCTGTTAACCTTTCAAAGAATTTCCACCAGTGAATAATATGAAATCACATTTAAGTCGCACTTTTTCATCTACAGAACCCCTTTTCTTTTTAACTCTTTATTTTATATTGGAGAATAGCCTGTTAACAATGTTGTGATGGTTTCAGGTGGACAGCAAAGGGACTCAGCCATATATATACATGTATCCATTATCCCCTAAACTCGCCTCCCATGCAGGTTGCCCCGTAACATTGATCAGAGTTCCCTCTGCTGTACAGTAGGTCCTTGTTGGTTATATATATTTAAATATAGCAGTGTGTACACGTCCATCCCTTACTCCTTACTATCCCTTCCCATTATCCTTCTCCCTGGCAACCGCAAATTTGTTCTCTAAGACTGTGAGTACTGAACACCCTTTCCTGTGTATTATTTGTCATTGTAAAGAATTCTGTAAGATAGGAAGGACAAAGACCCACACCCACATTTTTTTCAGATGAGAACATCTAAGCTCAGAAAGTTACAGGGATCTGACTAGGTAGCACAGTGACAACGGGTAACACTGGAAGGTTTTCGGTCCTCTTTTCACTGTACCTCAATGTAACTTCTATTTAATGCTTGTTATTGATCTTACAACCATCTTTTCCTGTAATTAGGTAAGATATTACAATGAATTTCATAATTAGACCAATTCTGTAATTAGAATGTAGTTTCTGGTTAGGTAGTAATTTCTTCAAGAAGCACTTCTGAATTCTAAAAATAATTCTAAAAAAGAAATGGTGTCTGATTTGAGTCCTCTGAGAGAGTATGTTTGCAGACGGCAAGGCCAACGAAATAAAGAAAGCCAACAATGAATGAGAGTATCCAGATAATCCTCAGGCTGCATTCTGTGCTCGGTAACCATAAGAAATTAAAATTTTAAATGGTCCTAATGACAAGACTCTAAAGAAATGAAGTATACGCTGCTCCTTAGCATATATTTTCAAAGATTTTGATCAAGAGTCATATTGATTTTGTTAGATTATTCCAGGGAAATACATTTTGGATAGTGATAGGCAAGTATGTTCTCAAAATGGCTCAAATGTTACCTCTCTGGTGGCTCAGTGGTAAAGAATCCACCCGTCATGCAGGAGACGCGAGTTTGATCCCTGGGTCGGGATGATTCCTTGGAGAAGGGAATGACAATTCACTCCAGTGTTCTTGCCTGGGAAATCCCACAGGCAGAGGAGCCTCACGGGCTAGGGAGTCGTGAAAGACCGGAAGCAACTCAGCAGCTAAACAACGCAGCGGACACCGCAGGTGTATTTAGACAGTCACTCTTCCGGTCTGGTGGCTGCTGCACCTGGCATACAGAGCTCTGTGACGATGCATTCTTTGCATTTGTATCCATTACGTTTATGGAATTTGTCAACTTCATATTTGCTGAACTTTTAACTTCTCATCTTCAAACCACTGGCTTGGCTAAAAATCGCTGTCGCTCATTAAGTGTCCTGTGCAGCGCAGTGCTGGAGGAGGCCGGCTAAACCCTCTTGCCAGACGCGTTTCGCCCTTCCGCCTCCTGCTCTGCCGTGGGGTTATAAATGGACAAATAATGTTTCTCCCTGGCCTGTCTCCACTCTGACTTAGATGAAGACTGAAACCAAAAACGCCTTCAGGGCACTGCTTTCTGCATGGGCTCTGCCAATCTTAATCGCAATTTTTAGCAATTTTTTAGAAATTGAGAGTCATATTGATACGGGTTCTTTCACCCTCATAAGATTTGTGTCTTAAAGGAATCAGAGGTGACGGGGCAGAACTTAAGAAGCAATAGTTTGCTACTGATTGTTGCTGTTTATTTGCCTAGTGGGGTTCAGTTCTTTGCAACCCCATGGACTGTAGCCCATCAGGCTCCTCTGTCCATAGGATTTCCCAAGCAAGAATACCAGAGTGGACTGCCATTCCCTTCTCCAGAGGATCTTCTTGACACAAGGATCGAGCCCGCATTTCCTTCTTGGCAGGTGAATTCTTCACCACTGAGCCCAGATAGTAAAGAATCTGCCTGCAGTGCAGGAGACCTGGGTTCTATCCCTGCTCCAGAAAGATCCTCTGGAGAAGGGAATGCCAGCCCCTCCAGTATTCTTGCCTGGAGAATACCATGGACAGAGGAACCTGGTGGGCTACATTCTGTGGGGTCACAAAGAATCAGACAAGACTGAGTGTCTAACAGTACATTACGCAAGGGAAGCCCTTTATTACCGAACATAGTAATAATCTTTACGTGTCTGTATATCCAATTGTGGTCCAGACAAACTTCCATCTAGTACCTCCTTGATGGTTAAAAGACCCTGGAAGCTAAGTGCAGTCCTCATCAGCATTTCTGATCCTTTGAGTGATTGGAGAATCCTCTCCTAACTGCTTCTCTTCTATTTCTGCATATGTATGTGATAATAAGCAGGACCCTGTGGGGTGCTGTCCTGGGAATAAAAGCCTTTGTGCGTACCCCATTTCTTGATTACAGCAAACGGGGTTCACTCAGACTCCAATGACCTTCCCTGAGTCCAAGGAGCAAGTTCAAACGGATGCTAATTAGGGAAGGGAGAGGATGTGGAGACTGGGGGAGCAGTGCAAAGAAATCTTAGTGCAGCTTTGGGAAGGGTCTCGTTCCCTTTCAAGGGATACATGTAACAATATCGTTGAGCTGTTTTCAGGCACTGACCCCCATCAGGTGGGAGAAGTTAGCTGTGTGCTGTTCACAAGCCTGTAGACCCTGGACCAGCGGAACCAGAAGGTTGGGGATGCTGACTTCTACTTACCTCTCCACCAACCCATCGGGAGAATGTCCATGAGCTGATTACGCCCTCTTTGAACTATTCCTATAGAACTCCTCACTGACTCCTCTAGGCTCGGACACACAGTTCTGATGGCGTTACTTGCTGTGGCCCCCTTGGCCTTGCAAAGCAACAAAGCTATTTTTTTCTACTTCATCCCCAAACTCTGTTTCTGAGAATTCAGTGTTGAGGTACTAAGGCTGGATTCGGATGCAAATGCTGCGTTCACCAAATATACAGTTGGCCCAGAGTAGTTTTTGAGAAAATAAAGAGTTGTTTAGTGAGCGTCTCTTGGCCTCTTGCTTGTTTCATTGCTGCCAGCATAGCACTAAAACAAACTGTTTAACAAAGCAGTCACGGGCTTTAAGTGATTTAAGGATTTAAATGATTGTCCAACCAGCTCATCGAAATGACCTAACAGAGCCTCGCAGAGCAAACTACCCTTGCACAATCCTTTATTACTAGCAGGCCATTAAAAGAGGAACAGCCGCACAGACACGCCCCCAGCAGCAACAGCTCTTGAATGATGAAAGTGGAAAATCAGTAACTTCACAGTGGAGAAATCTGGTGGACACCCCCTTCATCAAGGGATCAAAGTAAAGTCCAGAAATAGAACAAATCAACGCCGTACATCTCCTAATATGATACTCTGAGAACACATCAGCTTTGGGGTGTTGCTGCCCAAATAGGCTTCACTGTGAGGCAACTTGAAACAAGCTCAAACGGAAGGACACGGCCCGTCCTTCAGAACCGTCAAGGTCATGTTTCCCATACATCCCTGCCCCACAGATGAGTGCACACAGCGTCCGATCACCCGGCCTCTGTAGCAGAGCCAGCGTGCCATGGGCTCCTTCGACCTGTGCTCACGTCTGACTGGTCCCACTCATGCTCTTGGGAAAGGACTTAAGTTGACTGAGGTATGTACAGAAGTGCTTGAGGACACTTGTCCCCTCCTGGTCAAATCACATGTGGCCTAAGCGAGAAGAGGCAATCACCTGGTCTCTGGACTCTTAAAAGAGGGTTGCAGTCTGAGATTCTCCTGGAAAAGTAAGTAAGGTGAGAAGTGACTGTGATTTCTAGCATAGTACTTCAGATAGGCCGAAAATTTCCCTTGAAAGAACATCCCCAAATGGAGATGAATTGGTCCATTCATTTCCAGAAGTAAACAAAAGTGCTGGGATTCACCTTGGGAACAGCAAAATTGAATAGAATGAAATGCCACGCTGGCCCTTTTGCAAAGCCCTTTCCCCAAGAGCGTTTGGATAGAATGGGTGGGGCCGCAGGCTGTTAGTCCAGGCATCTGCAGTGAAATTAAAAGAGAACTGAAACCTGTGAGCTCCCCTCCCTAGTCAGCTTTCTGCCTTCCCTGAATCTTTTTTATAGACTCAGAAGGTCTTGTAAATCTGGCAGCTGTCACAAAATACCATCTGTCCTAAGAAAATGGTGCAGAGGTGGCTGTAACTCAGGGGATTTTTCCAAACGCTGTCAGCACGCATTTCCACTGGTACAGGAGCATGCTGATGTTGCTGACAGCAAAGCAAAAATCCTACGCGGTGAATCCCGAAGGCTGCACCTTTAAGGGAGCAGGTGCAGTTTCCTGTAAGGCTGGGGTGATGGCTACTGGTCTGCAAGGAGGGGAGGGTCTACCAGTCCATCAGGCAGGAGAGAAGAGGAGCGAGAGGCATGTGTGTTGCATAAGGTGGACAAAGAGTCAGCCCTGTGAGAATCCACCTATGTCTGTTTTGTGGGACTAGTTGTATTGGGCAACTGGTCTACCAGCTGAGAGCTGCTCCCGCCCCCAGCTGGGCTGACATTTAAATACGAATTTAGTGGCAGATTCCAAACTGTCCTCATAAGCCCTCTTTAAAGTCAGCCAAGCAGAAGAGGGAACCCTTTTAGCCTCATTCTGCCATCATCCATCCATAAGAGGTTTTCTCCAAGTTGCAAAGGAAGTCATCTACCTACACTTAGGAAAACCTCAAGGGGCTGATTCTTTCAGGTGGGTAGGCAGGACTTGGGCCTGCAGCCTCGATTTTGCAAGAGTCAGAGCGCTGTGATTGCTCTTATTCTCCCTGCAGAGCTGTGTCCGCGAGGACTGTCTCTTTGAGATCAGCCCCAGCGCTTCTGTAACCAAGCCCCTGGACGCTGCTCAGAGTTGGTATCAGGACCACCGCAGACCGGCTGATGAATAATTCAAACCTGCTGTGCATGCAGCGGACGAGCCCCTGATTCCACCAGGGGTTTCAGAGAAGCTGGGGCGATGTCTCTGAAAGCTAAACCTCAGCTAGGCAAGGCCAGCTGCTCATGGATGAGAAAAGCACAGATATGCTTGCCGAGGAAACACCCACACACCATACCTCCACCACACATGTCCTGCATACACATCTCATACACATCACATCACATCACATGCACCGTACCTCCACCTCACACACCACACACATCCTACACACATACCCATATACACACACACACACATACACCCCACACCTCCACTTCACACACCCTACACACACACACATCACATACATATACACTCACACCACAAACATCCCACACCTCCACCTCACACACCCCCCCCCACACACATCATATACACATACACTCACATCACACACATCCCAGGCCACATCCACACACATCTTACACACATTTCATACACATCCACATACACACACACACCATACATTCACCACACACACCACACACCTACACACACACCCATACACACACACACCCCACACACCTCCTCCTCACACACCCCCCCCACACACATATCACATACACATACACTCACACCACACACATCCCAGACCACATCCACACACCTCCTACACACATTTCACATGCTCCACGCACACACACACACCATACACATACACACACATCCCACACCTCCACCTCATATACCTGACACACCCTACAAACACATCACATACATATACACTCACACCACACACATCCCACACACACATCATATACACATACACTCACACCACACACATCCCAGGCGACATCCACACACATCCTACACACATTTCACACACACACACACACACACACACCATACATCCACCACCACACATACCACACACCTCCACCTCACATACCTCACACACCCTACACACACATCACACACACACACTCACACGCAACATACCTCTACCACACACACCACATGCATCCTACACACACATCACATATATATACACACACACCCCACACCTCCACCTCACACACCACACACACCATTTTCAGCCCCACAGAGCGCCCCAGGCGGCAGCAGCGGTGCTTGAGCCCTTCTCTCGCACACGAGGCGGCTTGGATCGCGCTTCTGGAAAGCTGTCCGAGCTGCGGCTGACGAGCGCTCTCGCCGGCCCGCAGGCGCCAGGGTCCCAGGGCCTTTCTGCTCCGAAGGGGCCGCGGCGACCTCGGGGTTGGGAGCAGAGCCGCCTGCAGAAGCTGGCGGAACGCCGTCGGTCTGCGGCTCGCTTCGCGCTGTGCGCTGAGCCCTCCGGGGTGTGAGCCCGACAGAAAGGAGGACGGTGCCCTGCGTGCGGCAGAGGCAGCTGTTCTGCGAGAGCGGGAGGCGTTCTGGCCACGTGCCTAGGCAAGCGCTTCGTCCCTTAGCTCTGGCCGTGTCCACCCGGCTACAGGTGCTGCTCTAAGACAGGAACCAGTCAAAGCGTCGCGTGCAGCCGTGCTGAGTCGCTTCAGCCGCGTCCAGCTCTGTGCCACCCTATGAACCGTAGCCCGCCAGGCTCCTCTGTCCATAGGATTCTCCAGGCAAGATCACTGGAGAGGGTTGCCATTTCGTTCTCCAGGGCATCTTTCCAACCCAGGGATCGAACCAATGTGTCTTATATCTAACTTGCATTGGCAGATGGATTCTGTACCCTAGTGCCACCTTGGGTGGGAAGGCAGAAATCTCGGTTACACTGGATCCTGCATTTCATTTAAAAATAAAGTTTGTATATATGGGGAAGCCCCATATATCTATATATGGGTATATATATGAATATGTTAAGTTCATATATATATGAATAATCAGGGTTGATTTCCTTTAAGATTGACAGGTTTGATCTCCTTGAAGTCCAAGGGACCCTCAAGAGTCTTCTCCAACACTGAAGTTCAAAAGCATCAATACTTCCCTGCTCAGCATTCTGTTAATTGTGATGCAATTTATATGAAAGTGTATGGAAAGTCATACAAAATCTACTTCCTCAAGATTTCATTTCAGTTTAGTTCCGTCACTCAGTCATGTCCGGGTCTTTGCAAGCCCATGGGCTGCAGCACACCAGTCTTCCCTGTCCATCATCAGCTCCCAGAGATTGCTCAAATTCATGTCCATTGAATCGATAATATCATCCAGCCATCTCATTCTCTGTCATCCCCTTCTTCTCCTGCCTTTAATCTTTTCCAGAATCAGGGCTTTTCCCAATGAGTCAGCTCTTCACTCAGGTGGCCAAAGTATTGAAGTTTCAGCTTCAGCATCAGTCCTTCCAATGAATATTCAAGACTGATTTCCTTTAGGACTGACTGGTTTGATCTCCCTGCAGTCCAAGGGACTCTCAAGCATCTTCTCCAACACCACAGTTCAAAAGCAAGTTCAAGTCTTTGGTGCCCAACTTTCTTTATGGTCCAGCTTTCACATCCATACATGACTACTGGAAAAACCATAGCTTTGACTATGCATACATTGTCAGCAAAGTAATGCCTCTGCTTGTTAATATGCTGTCTAGGTTGGTCATAGCTTTTCTTCCAAGGAGCAAGCATCTTTTAATTTCATGGCTGCAGCACCATCTGCAATGATTTTGGAGCCCCCTAATATAAAGTCTCTTACTGTTTCCACTGTTTCTCCATCTATTTCCCATGAAGTGATGGGACTGGATGCCATGATCTTCGTTTTCTGAATGTTGAGCTTTATGCCAGTTTTTTCACTCTCCTCTTACACTTTCATTAAGAGGTTCTTCAGTTCCTCTTTGCTTTCTGTCATAGGGGTGGCGTCATCTGCATATCTGAGGTTACTGATATTTCTCCCTGCAATCTTTATTCCAGCCTGTGCTTCATCCAGCCTAGAATTTCACATGATGAATACTGCATATGAATTAAATAGGCAGGGTGACAATATACAGCTTTGTCATACTCCTTTCTCAATTTGGAGCCAGTCTATTGTTCCTTGCCCAGTTCTAACCGCTGCTTCTTGACCTGCATACAGGTTTCTCAGGAGGCAGGTCAGGTGGTCGGTATTCCCATCTCTTTAACAGTTCTCCACAGTTTGTTATGCTCCACACAGCCAAAGGCTTTAGAGTAGTTAATGAAGCAGAAGTAAGTGTCTTTCTGGAATTTTCTTGCTTTTTGCTATGATCCAATGGATGTTGACAATTTGATTTCTGCTTCCTCTGCCTTTTCTGACTCCAGCTTGAACATCTGGATTTTCTCAGTTCACGTACTGTTGAAACTTAGCTTGGAGAATTTTGAGCATTATTTTGCTAGTGTGTGAGGTAAGTGCAATTTTGTGGTAGTTGGAACATTCTTTGGCATTGCCTTTCTTAGGGATTGGAATGAAAAGTAACCTTCCCCAGTCTTGTGGCCACTGCTGAGTTTAGAAGATATTAGGAGGTGGCAAGAATACACAGAAGAATTATACAAAAAAAATTTCTTTATAACCCATATAATCTCAGTAGTGTGATTACTCACCTAGAGTCAGACATTCTGGAGAGCAAAGTAAAGTGGGCCTTAAGAAGTATCACTATGAACAAAGCTAGTGGAGGTGATGGAATTCCAGCCGAGCTATTTCAAATCCTAAAAGATGATGCTGTTAAAGTGCTGCACTTGATGTGCAAGATTTCATTTAAGCTATCCGTTTATTTGCCTCAGGTAAAAATAGAAATGGTCTAATTCAATTTTAAAATGTTGCCAAATAATGCAGAGACATCACTTTGCTGACTACGGTCCATGTAGTCAAAGCTATGGTTTTTCCAGTAGTCACGTACGGTTGTGAGAGTTGGACCGTAAAGAAGGCTGAGCACCAAAGAATTGATGCTTTCATACTATGATGCTAAGAAGACTCTTGAGAGTCCCTTGGACGGCAAGGAGATCCAACCAGTCCATCCTAAAGGAAATCAATACTGAATACCCATTGGAAGGACTGATGCTGAAGCTGAAGCTCCAATACTTTGGCCACCTATGTGAATAGCTGGCTCATTGGAAAAGGCCCTGATGCTGGGAAAGACTGAAGGCAGGAGGAGAAGGGGATGACAGAGGATGAGATGGCTGGATGACATCACTGACTCAATGGACATGAGCTTGAACAAACTCCAGGAGATGGTGAAGGACAGGGAAGCCTGGTGTGCTGCAGTCCATGGGGTCACAAAGAGCTGGACACGACTTAGTGACTGAACAGCAGCAGCAGCAGCAACAACAATAGCACTTTGGAGAGTGTAATATGCAGTGTAAGTAAAGTTGCGCTTGTGGTATCACAACTGAAAGAAAAATACCCAAAGTGTCAAAATCGTGGCATTATTTCCTACAGAGCGTTTTCTGACTGTATACCTCTCTGAAATAAAGTTTCCCCTGCTTTCTTTCAACTAAAATTCAAAGTGTCGGGAAATCTTATATGCAGTGTAGTTTAGCAGTTTGAAAGGACATTGGATATTTAAAATGTGTCTTCTTCTGAAGCTGTGAGCTCCTCAAGATGACGTTGGTGTGTGCAGGTCCACCCGCTGATATCTCAGAATCGGCTTTGTGAAGCTCTTCATCTTTCACACGCAGGCCAGCTTGTTAACAGTGCAGACAAGTGACAATCACAGTGCAATTCGGACCAAGAGGTGTCCTAAGTCAGAGGAGGAGTGCTTTGGCAAGAATCATTTAGTGGAAGCAATCAAGACCGCTCTGAGCCGCAAATGTCACTCCCCACCTCGAACTGGTCTCTGCTGAGCAGGTAGGGGTCCTCCTTACCTCGAACCTCTGAGCGATTGGAAGCCTGACTAATATTTATTATTCACGAGACGTGGAGTCACTGCATCTCAGACACTTGCGAGCTTTGTGGTGGTTAATGAGGTGGGGGAAGTGATCTGTTCCCTGGTGCTCCCTCCCTCCCCCACCGTGTTTATTTGAATGTGTGATCATTAGAACCATTGGAAGGACTGATGCTGAAGCTGAAGCTCCAATACTTTGGCCACCTATGTGAATAGCTGGCTCATTGGAAAAGGCCCTGATGCTGGGAAAGACTGAAGGCAGGAGGAGAAGGGGATGACAGAGGATGAGATGGCTGGATGACATCACTGACTCAATGGACATGAGCTTGAACAAACTCCAGGAGATGGTGAAGGACAGGGAAGCCTGGTGTGCTGCAGTCCATGGGGTCACAAAGAGCTGGACACGACTTAGTGACTGAACAGCAGCAGCAGCAGCAACAACAATAGCACTTTGGAGAGTGTAATATGCAGTGTAAGTAAAGTTGCGCTTGTGGTATCACAACTGAAAGAAAAATACCCAAAGTGTCAAAATCATGGCATTATTTCCTACAGAGCGTTTTCTGACTGTATACCTCTCTGAAATAAAGTTTCCCCTGCTTTCTTTCAACTAAAATTCAAAGTGTCGGGAAATCTTATATGCAGTGTAGTTTAGCAGTTTGAAAGGACATTGGATATTTAAAATGTGTCTTCTTCTGAAGCTGTGAGCTCCTCAAGATGACGTTGGTGTGTGCAGGTCCACCCGCTGATATCTCAGAATCGGCTTTGTGAAGCTCTTCATCTTTCACACGCAGGCCAGCTTGTTAACAGTGCAGACAAGTGACAATCACAGTGCAATTCGGACCAAGAGGTGTCCTAAGTCAGAGGAGGAGTGCTTTGGCAAGAATCATTTAGTGGAAGCAATCAAGACTGCTCTGAGCCGCAAATGTCACTCCCCACCTCGAACTGGTCTCTGCTGAGCAGGTAGGGGTCCTCCTTACCTCGAACCTCTGAGCGATTGGAAGCCTGACTAATATTTATTATTCACGAGACGTGGAGTCACTGCATCTCAGACACTTGCGAGCTTTGTGGTGGTTAATGAGGTGGGGGAAGTGATCTGTTCCCTGGTGCTCCCTCCCTCCCCCACCGTGTTTATTTGAATGTGTGATCATTAGACGACACCAGTATCTCTGGCGCTCGGTGCCCACAGTGCGTTATACCCTGGAGAATGTGAAAACACTTTAATTAACCACAGGAGTGGGCAGGCCTGCTGGGCGCCTTCTGTTACCATCTTCAGGCCTGGAAAGTCAGCACTCAGTCGTCACCCCCACCATTGTTATTACCAATGTAAAAGAAAGCAGTAGGCAACAATTTCATTTAAAATTGATTTGGAGAGCCACTAAATATAAGATATTTCTCTTTATTGCTTCCTCTGGGAAGATTTATTAGTCATCAACATCACGTCAACACATACATGAATCCACTGGCACACTTACACATGCATACACACACGTGCTTGATATTCTTCTGTGTTCCACATCCTCTGCAAACAGTACAACACTCTGGACAGATGGATAATACGGCAAACTGGCTTAGAATATGCATTCATCCGAAGGCACCAGTTTCCATTAGTCAGTTAGATATATGATTTGATTCACTAATTTAAATAAAATGCTGGCAAATTCCTAGCACACCATGTAGCTGAGAGAAGACAGACTTCTGCTGTTGACTTGCTGGTTTTTAAATGTTGGGTTTGTGACTTCTGCCTGAACTGGTTATATCTAAGGTGTTGTCCTACCTGACCAAGATTCCCCACCATGGCCATGGTTCAAAGCCAAGCTTTCTGGATTGTTGACTCTTCCAGGACTGGTTGGCTGCCATGTGTGGACGTGGATGTGAGCAGAGCTGGCTGTGGGCAGGTGTGCAGGCTGACCCCGGATGTTGACCCCACGGCTCAGTCTCTAGGCTGGCTTCTTAGAAAAGTGTTATTCTATGGCAGGAGCTCTGGTTTGACCCGGATTCAGAATTCACTTAAAGAAGTATCGTATCACTCTATCAATTAAGTATTTATTGAGCATCCACTGATGTCCCTTATCCACACCAGTTCATAAAACAGTGGGAAACTCAGACAGAGCAGAGAGCCTGAGACACATTCAGAGAGGATCAAACACTCGTATGTGGGGTTGGGACGCTAACCTTCTCAAAAGCATATTGTTCTTTCAGGCATATTGGAGAAGTTTTATTTTTGCTTTTTAGGGTACCTAGTAGGAGTGGAATGGATAGCGATCTAAGAAGGCTTCCTTATTAAAAAAAAGAGTAAACAATATTTTAGAGCAACTTCAGATTTACAGAAAAAGTGTAAAAGTACAGAGAATTCCCATCTGCCTTGTATCTAGCTTCCTCTATTATTAACATCTTACATTGGGGTAGTACATGTGTTACAATTGATGAATCAAGCTTGATATATCATTATTCACCAGAATCAACATCTTATCTGAGTTTCCTTAGTTTTTGCCTTTTTTGCCTCTGGTCCTCTTCCTGCGCCAGGATTCTACTCGAGATACCGCATTGCATTTAGGCCTCCTGTCTCCTTCATTTCCCCTGACAGTTTTCTCAGACTTGGCTTATTTTTGCTGACCTCGACAACCTGAGCAATACCAATCAGGTATTTGATAAAATTAAATTGGGATTTGTCTGATGATTTTCTCCTGATCAGACAGGGATTACGAGTTTAGGGAGGAAGACCACAGAGGTCAAGTGTCATCCTCACTATATATCAGCACAACTTCTCATATAAGCGATTTGTTTTCCTCCACCATAGGCTATGGCCTAAAAATATATGAACCCCTTCTGGCAAAAGTAGTTCTACAAGGGATCTGTCTCTGCCACAAGCTCCCCGATCCACTTCTTGGACTAAAGCTGGAGTCTTATTTCACTTCATTTGTTTATGAATCCTAATATTTATCCTGCAGCCTGCTCTTTTCCTAGAAAACATCTTTCATTATAAACCTTAAATATTTAGGATGTACAGAGGTTGTTTACTCTCGTACAAAGAATATAGTTTCAAACTCATTCTAGAAAATCAAGTCCATCTTCACATACTTGTGTCAACTAAAAAACAGAGGCGCAACATGAGTGTTGCAAGTTACGCTGTATTGGGGGCAAGATGAAGGCTGCGGCCCGAGAGACAGCACCTCAGACGTTCCCAAGAAACTGCTCCAAAGAGGTACTGGGGGAGGGTCAACACATAGGTGTGGTGAAGCGGGAATTCAGTGCAATCAAGCACTTGGTTTACAAGAGGTTTTCAGCTAGGCGTGAGGAGATATGGTTGCTTTCCTGGATATGAGGAAATGCAAGGATTGGGATCATGAAGTCAGTTCCCGAAAATTTGTATCTAAAGACCTGTCCCACCAGTTTCCCTGGAGCACAGAGTGCCTCACTCTCCACCCTGAACTACCTTCAGTGCATGTCAAAGGTCAACAGCCTCAGCAGCACGGGATCCAGTCTCTGCAGAGGCACAAGGCAGACACCCTTGGCAAGCGCCTATGGAGTTGACTCTTGATACCAAGCAGGACCCTGTGGGGCTCCTGGACACAAAAGCAGGTCTGCATCCCCCATTTCTTGTTTATAGGAAACAGCCTCCTTGACCTTCCCTGAGTTCCATTGCTCCTGCTACTGCTAAGTCGCTTCAGTCGTGTCCAACTCTGTGCGACCCCATAGATGGCAGCCCACCATCCCCAGGATTCTCCAGGCAAGAATGCTGGAATGGGCTGCCATTTCCTTCTTCAAAGCATGAAAGGGAAAAGTGAAAGTGAAGTCGCTCAGTCGTGACCAACTCTTAGCGACCCCATGGACTGCAGCCTACTAGGCTCCTCTGTCCATGGGATTTTCCAGGCAAGAGTACTAGACAGGTTCAAACAGTTGCTAATTAGACAAGGAAGGGGGCTCTAGACAAGGGAGAAAGAGTCAAGAGAAACAATAGTGAAACCCTGGGGTCGAGTCCTGGTTCCCCCTGAGGGACACATGTAACAATCCCTTTGAGCTGTTTTGCAGACTCTGACACCCCCATCAGGTGGGAAAAGCTAGCTATATGCTACCCATGAGCCTGTAGACTCCACACCGGCGGAACCAGAAGGGTGGTGATGCTGACTCCCACTTACGTCATCACCAACCAATCAGAAGAGTGTCCACGAGCTGATCACGCCCTCTTTGAACCGTGTGGAATACCTCGCTGCCTCCTCCAGGCTGGGACACAGTTTTGAAGGCATTTGCTGCTGTGGCCTCCTTGGCCTTGCAAAGCAATAAAGCTGTTCTTTTCTACTTCATCCAAAACTCTGCCTTTGAGAATTAATTTGGTGTTGGGGTGCAGAGGCCAGATTTGGTTTCATACTTATGTGTGAAGATTCTTGACATTTCAGTGTTTTAAGAAAAAGCTGCTGAACACTGACATTTGACTTGTTAGTGAACTTACGTTTTCAAATGTCGCTGCCACAGCTGAGTAGTTATAGGTACAATTTTTCTTTAACAAAACTCCTGGGGCTGGGTGGGAACACAAGTATTTAATGAGCATCTCCTCTGCATATTTTACCCAATTTAATAACCACAGTAGCCCTACAAGTCAGGGATAATCATGTGCATTTTACGCATGAGGAAGCATTCTGGGACACCAGGTCACAAGACTAATAAATGATGAGCCAGAGAGCTTGAATGGCCCATGCTATTTCTGTGATACGACCCACACCTGCTGGAGTTGAGAAGTCTTGTACTCAGGGGAGGTGTTCCCCTTAGAGGTGCAAGACTTCTTCCTTGGAGAATTTCCAAGCTTCAAGAATCTTCTAGAAAAATGTATGTTTTTTTATTCTTTCTGGCATTGTCATAGCCTTTGCACGCTTGATTAAAAAAAAAAAAACTCACACTTCTTCACTTGATTTATGTTTATACAATCATTCTTGCTCCTTTTTTAATAATAATGTTAAAATAAATGTCTTTATTATATTTTCTCACAAAAATATACAGGACATTCCCAGAAAGCCAGGTGACAGTGACTTTGATAATAAACAAAAATACTTCATTGGAATCAATAACCGATCAATATGAAGATAGTTACAACAGTGTGACAAAGAAGTTTCTTTCTATAATACATAAGGAGCTCAAATGACTTTATGAGAAAAAGAGCAATCCAATGGAATCCTGAGCAAAGCTCATGAGTAGACAGTTTTCAAATGAAGCAAAAATGGCTAGTAAATATATGGAAAGACTTTCAGCCTCTTTGCTAATCAAATAAATGCAAATTTAAACAACAGTATGGTTTTGACATATCAAATTGGCAAAGATTTAATATGCTAATACCCAGAGTTGGCAAGAATGTGAAAAGGAACAACTTTTTAGTGATACCTATTATAGCTTTAATGCATGTTTTCTTCAAGCCAAAAATTCCACTTACAGGAATTTTTCCTGTAGAAATATTTGTCTGAGTGTGCAAAGATATGTTTCCCAGGACGTTAAATGTCATTGTTTACAAATTACATAAAAGAGGAAGCAACTGAAATGTTAATGAACCGAGAGGTTTGTTGAAATAAATTACAGCACATACAAACAGTGGAGAGCTATGCAGTCATTAAAAAAGATAAAACGGGGTCCTATACATCCACATTAGATGGCTTTCCTACATATTTTCACACCTCTTTGGAATGTAGCCTTGGAGGAGCTTGGTAAGAAAGAGAATCTTAAACTCAGCATGCTGTCGACTAAGAAAAAAAAAGCACAACCTTAAAGTTGAGAGTTGTGTTTTATCTGGCAGAAGTTTTTTCGGACTTCAAGCCAAGAGGCAGCATCTCAACTAATCCTCAGACAACTGTTCCAGGGAGGTGAAGGGGCTGGGGTGAGACACAGAGGAGTTTTGTAAGAAGGGCAGGTGATCTTACAGTCAAAAGGTTACTGTTAATTACAGAAAACTAGAAATCTCAAGTTAGGGAATTTAGCACTTTGCTATATATCAGTCAGTTCAGTTCAGTTGCTCAGTTGTGTCCGACTCTTTGTGGCCCCATGAATCGCAGCACGCCAGGCCTCCCTGTTCATTACCAACTCCCGGAGTTCACTCAGACTCATGTCCATTGAGTCAGTGATGCCATCCAGCTATCTCATCCTCTGTCGTCCCCTTCTCCTCCTACCCCTAATCCCTCCCAGTATCAGAATCTTTTCCAATGAGCCAACTCTTCGCATGAGGTGGCCAAAGTACTGGAGTTTTAGCTTTAGCATCATTCCTTCCAAAGAAATCCCAGGGCTGATCTTCAGAATGGATTGGTTGGATCTCCCCACAGTCCAAGGGACTCTCAAGAGTCTTCAACACCACAGTTCAAAAGCATCAATTCTTTGGCACTCAGCCTTCTTCACAGTCCAACTCTCACATCTATACATGACCACAGGAAAAACCATAGCCTTGACTAGATGGACCTTAGTCGGCAAAGTAACGTCTCTTCTTTTGAATACGCTAGCTAGGTTGGTCATACATTTTCTTCCAAGGAGTAAGCATCTTTTAATTTCATGGTTGCAGTCAGCATCTGCAGTGATTTTGGAGCTCCCCAAAATAAAGTCTGACACTCTTTCCACTGTTTCCCCATCTATTTCCCAAGAAGTGATGGGACCAGATGCCATGATCTTCATTTTCTGAATGTTGAGCTTTAAGCCAACATTTTCGCTCTCTTCTTTCACTTTCATCAAGAGGCTTTTTAGCTCCTCTTCACTTTCTGCCATAAGGGTCATGTCATCTGCATATCTTAGATTATTGATATTTCTCCTGGCAATCTTGATTCCAGCTTGTATTTCTTCCAGTCCAACGTTCCTCATGATGTACTCTGCATATAAGTTAAATAAGCAGAGTGACAATATACAGCCCTGATGTACTCCTTTTCCTATTTGGAACCAGTCTGTTGTTCCATGTCCAATTCTAACTGTTGCTTCCTGACCTGCATACAGATTTCTCAAGAGGCAGATCAGGTGGTCTGGTATTCCCATCTCTTGAAGAATTTTCCACAGTTGTTGTGATCCACACAGTCAAAGGCTTTGGCATAGTCAATAAAGCAGAAGTAGATGATTTTCTAGAACTCTTTTTTTTCAATGATCCAGTGGATGCTGGCAATTTGATCTCTGGTTCCTCTGCCTTTTCTAAATCCAGCTTGAATAGCTGAAATTTCATGGTTCACAAACTGTTGAAGCCTGGCTTGGAGAATTTTGAGCATTACTTTACTAGTATGTGAGATGAGTGCAATTGTGCAGTAGTTTGAGCATTCTTTGGCATTGCCTTTCTTTGGGAATGGAATGAAGACTGACCTTTTCCAGTCCTGTGGCTACTGCTGAGTTTTCCAAATTTGCTGGCATATTGAGTGTAGCACTTTCACAGCATCATCTTTCAGGATTTGAAATAGCTCCACTGGACGTCTATCACCTCCACTAGCTTTGTTCATAGTGATGCTTTCTAAGGTCTGCTTGACTTCACATTCCAGGATGTCTGGCTCTAGGTGAGTGATCACACCATCATGATTATTCGGGTCATGAAGATCTTTTTTGTACAGTTCTTCTGTGTATTCTTGCCACCTCTTCTTAATATCTTCTGCTTCTGTTAGGTCCAGACAATTTCTGTCCTTTATCGAGCCCATCTTTGCATGGAATGTTCCCTTGGTATCTCTAATTTTCTTGAAGAGATCTCTAGTCTTTCCCATTCTCTTCTTTTCCTCTATTTCTTTGCATTGATCACTGAAGAAGGCTTTCTTATCTCTTCTTGCTATTCTTTGGAACTCTGTATTCACATGCTTATATCTTTCCTTTTCTCCTTTGCTTTTTGCTTCTCTTCTTTTCACAGATATTTGTAAGGCCTCCCCAGACAGCCATTTTGCTTTTTTGCATTTCTTTACCATAGGGATGGTCTTGATCCCTGTCTCCTGTACAATGTCATGAATCTCATTCCATAGGTCATCAGGCACTCTATCAGATCTAGGCCCTTAAATCTATTTCTCACTTCCACTGTATAATCATAAGGGATTTGATTTAGATCATACCTGAATGGTCTAGTGGTTTTCCCCACTTTCTTCAATTTAAGTCTGAATCTGGTAATAAAGAGTTCATGATCTGAACCACAGTCAGCTCCTGGTCTTGTTTTTGGGAACTGTATAGAGCTTCTTCATCTTTGGCTGCAAAGAATATAATCAATCTGATTTCAGTGTTGACCATCTGGTGATGTCCATGTGTAGAGCCTTCTCTTGTGTTGTTGGAAGAGAGTGTTTGATATGACTAGTGCATTTTCTTGGCAAAACTCTATTAGTCTTTGCCCTGCTTCATTCTGTATTCCAAGGCCAAATTTGCCTGTTACTCCAGGTGTTTCTTGGCTTCCTACTTTTGCATTCCAGTCCCCTATAATGAAAAGGACATATTTTTTGGGTGTTAGTTCTAAAAGATCTTGTAGGTCTTCATAAAAACTTTCAACTTCAGCTTCTTCAGCGTTACTGGTTGGCGTATAGACTTGGATAACTGTGATATTGAATGGTTTGCTTGGAAACGAACAAAGATCATTCTGTCATTTTTGAGATTGTATCCAAGTACTGCATTTCAGACTCTTTTGTTGACCATGATTGCTACTCCATTTCTTCTGAGGGATTCCTGCCTGCCGTAGTAGATATAATGGTCACCTGAGTTAAATTCACCCATTCCAGTCCATTTTAGTTTGCTGAGTCCTAGAATGTAGACATTCACTCTTGCCATCTCTTGTTTGATCACTTTCAATTTGCCTTGATTCACAGACCTGACATTCCAGGGCAGCTGTGACAGGTGCACTAAGCATGGGCAAGAGGAGCTACCCCATGTCCAAGGTCAGGGGCAGAAGTTGGGAGGACCCCATGCCCGAAGGGCAGCGGCCAAGAAGAGTTACCCCACATCCGAGGTCAGGGGCAGTGGCCGAGAGTGCCAGGCTACGATGGCAGAGGAATGGCCAGGAAGAGCTACCCCACATCCGAGGCCAGGGGCAGCCAGGAGGAGCCACCCTGCATCTGAGGTCAGGGATGGCAGCCGGGAGGAGCAACCCCACGTCCAAGGACCAGTGGCTGTGCAGGCCAGGAGGGCCTAGAGGAGCTATCCTATGTTGAAGGTCAGGAGGGTCAGTGGTGAGGAGATACGCCTCGTCCAAGGTAAGGGGCAGTGGCTGCACTTTACTGGAGTAGCTGTGAAGAGATACCCCATGCCCAAGGTAAGAGGAACCCAAATAAGATGGTAGGTGTGGCAAGAGGGCATCAGAGGGCAGACACACTGAAACCATACTCACAGAAAACTAGTCAGTCTAATCACACTAGGATCACAGCCTCGTCTAACTCAATGAAACTAAGCCATGCCCGTGGGGCAACCCAAGATGGGAGGGTCATGGTGGAGAGGTCTGACAGAATGTGGTCCACTGGAGAAGGGAATGGCAAGCCACTTCAGTATTCTTGCCTTGAGAACCCCATGAACAGTATGAAAAGGCAAAATGATAGGATACTGAAAGAGGAACTCCCCAGGTCAGTAGGTGCCCAATATGCTACTAGAGATCAGTGGAGAAATAACTCCAGAAAGAATGAAGTCATGGAGCCAAAGCAAAAACAGTACCCAGCTGTGGATGTGACTGGTGATAGAAGCAAGGTCCGATGCTGTAAACAGCAATATTGCATAGGAACCTGGAATGTCAGGTCCATGAATTGCTTTGTATGGGAAGATGCAAAAGTCTGGCTACTGACATCATTTCTTTGATATGCGTTTCAGCTCTGGGGCCAGTAACCTGTGTTTTTATATCCTGAGTTCCTTCAGGACTCACCAGCTCACCTTTGGAGGTGGCTGCAGTCGGTGATGACCCTGACGTCCTTTGTTTACGATAAGGCAGAAAATATTCCATTTCTCTATGCGCTTAGTTCTTCTTTGGGTGAAGCTATGCAGTCATCTGTGCATAGATCTGAGATTTAAGAAAATATTTGTCAGTAGAGTGAGGGTGTTATGACCAGAAAGCTCAGAAATTCGTTGAAAACACATTGGACTGAAATCATTTTGTATTAACTGTCTGTGGTGATTCCAGGAAATTTCAAAAGCAGAGAAGTTATATGAGATAGGTCTTTAAACATGGAGACTGCATTAACTGAATGGTTACTAACCTGATTTCTTTATCACATATTGAAGACTATAGAATAAAATATGCAAATACTATATAAAATGTTCCTGTATGATTCAACTTTAAATAACTGCTCTTCAACTCTAACCCATTTGAAAAAAATGTTGGTCTGTAGTATTTCCTGAGGCTTTGTCCTTAGATAGTCAAAGCCTTTCACATAAATTCCTGTGCCTGATACAGGGAGAGGCTGGACAAAATGAGAAGTTGGAGTTTGGAGCAGAGAAAGGGTTATTACTAGGCCATGGAAGTAGACAGGTGGCTCAGGCCCTAAACACCTCAAGCTCCCCAGTGGGTTTCAGTAAAGCACCTTTAAAAGCCAGAGGAGGGAGAGCTGGTCGCAGGGCATGTGATCAGCTCTTGCACCATTCTCTGATTGGTTGATGGTGAGGTAGTGAGTGATGTGAGCTGTATCAGTACTTAGGCTCCAGGAGATCTGGGGCTCTGTGCTCAAGGTCATCAAGCAGTTAACATTTTCCCTTTGGTGAGACTTTTTTTTACATCTGCAAAACAGCTCAGGAAATGTGCATCAAACATTATTATCTCGGTACTTCAGAGAGGAGCTAAAGCAGTGGATATGGAGGACGATCTGTTCCAGGAAAGCCCCTTAGGGTCCTGAAAGTGTTAGTCACTCAGTCATGTAAGACTGTTTGCAACCCAAGGGTGGTAGCCCTCCAGGCTCCTCCGTCCATGGGATCTCCAGGCAAGAATACTGGAGTGGGTTGCCATTTCCTTCTCCAGGGGCTCTTCCGACCCAGGGCTCAAACCTAGATCTCCTTCATTGCAGGCAGATTCTTTACCACCTGAGCCACCAGCTAGGTGACCACAGGGTCCTGCTCTGTTACCAAAGCTTGTTTAAAGACAGGCTCATCACAGCTTCGCTCAAATACTTTGCTCCTCCAGAAGCATTTTGGTCATGTCACACTGATGAAAGTAAAGAGCTGGAAGCAGTGACTGCAGTCAGGCTGAGGTGAACGTGTCGTCTGGAAAAGCACTGGATGACAGAACACGGGAATTCAGGCGTGTGGGGAGTGTGCAGCTGACCCAGACTCTCAGCAGAAAAAGACACTTCTGGCGTCCAGAGTGGAGGTTGTCCTCTTGATGTCATGATGTTTCGACATCCTTGCTTTTGCCTCAAATCTTCTGAACTAAATCTAGAGCAGTAATACCCCTGGATTTTCTCACGTAGGTCTAGGGCTTTGAGTATACCACGCATCTTACTGATGCTCAGCCTAATTTGGGTTCAGAAAAGAGTGACTCCAGTCACTTCTAATGTAAAAGACTAAGAGCTCAGTTCAGTTCAGTCACTCAGTCATGTCCGACTCTTTGCTATCCCATGACTGTAGCACACCAGGCTTCCCTGTCCATCACCAACTCCTGGAGCTTACTCAAATTCATGTCCATTGCATCGGTGATGCCATTCAACCATCTCATCCTGTGTCATCCCCTTTTCCTCCCACATTCAAACTTTCCCAGCATCAGGGTCTTTTCTAGTGAGCTGGTTCTTCGCATCAGGTGACCAAAGTATTGGAGCTTCAGCATCCATCCTTCCAATGAATGTTCAGGACTGATTTCCTTTAGCATGGACTGGTTGGATCTCCTTGCAGTCCAAGGGACTCTCAAGAGTATTCTCCAACACCACAGTTCAAAAGCATCAATTCTTCAGTGCTCAGCTTTCTTTATGGTCCAACGTTCATATCTGTAAGTGACTACCAGAAAAACCAAAGCTTTCACTAGATGGACTTTTGTTGACAAAGTAATGTCTCTGCTTTTTAATATACTGTCTAGGTTGGTCATAGCTTTTCTTCCAAAGAACAAGCATCTTTTAAGTTCATGGCTGCAGTCACCATCTGCAGTGATTTTGGACCCTCCCCTAAATAAAGTCTCTCCCTGTTTCCAATGTTTCCCCATCTATTTGCCATGAAGTGATGGGACCGGATGCCGTGATCTTAGTTTTCTAAATGTTGAGTTTTAAGCTAACTTTTTCACTCTCCTCTTTCACTTTCATCAAGAGGTTCTTCAGTTCTTCTTCACTTTCTGCCATAAGTGTGGTGTCATCTGCATATCTGAGGTTATTGATATTTCTCACGGCAACCTTGATTCCAGCTTGTGCTTCATCCACACCGGCATCTTGCATGATGCACTCTGCATATAAGTTAAATAAGCAGAGTTACAATATATAGTCTTGACATACTCCTTTCCTGAGTTGGAACCAATCTGTTGTTCCATGGCCAGTTCTAACTATTTCTTCTTGACCTGCATACATATTTCTCAGGAGGCAGGTCAGGTGGTCTGGTATTCCCATCTCTTGAAGAATTTTCCACAGTTGTTGTGATCCACACAGTCAAAGTCTTTGGCATAGTCAATAAAGCAGAAGTAGATGATTTTCTAGAACTCTTTTTTTTCAATGATCCAGTGGATGCTGGCAATTTGATCTCTGGTTCCTCTGCCTTTTCTAAATCCAGCTTGAATAGCTGAAATTTCATGGTTCACAAACTGTTGAAGCCTGGCTTGGAGAATTTTGAGCATTACTTTACTAGTATGTGAGATGAGTGCAATTGTGCAGTAGTTTGAGCATTCTTTGGCATTGCCTTTCTTTGGGATTGGAATGAAGACTGACCTTTTCCAGTCCTGTGGCCACTGCTGAGTTTTCCAAATTTGCTGGCATATTGAGTGTAGCACTTTCACAGCATCATCTTTCAGGATTTGAAATAGCTCCACTGGAATTCCATCACCTCCACTAGCTTTGTTAGAAGTGATGCTTCCTAAGGTCCGCTTGACTTCACATTCCAGGATGTCTGGCTCTAGGTGAGTGACCACACCATTGTGATTATCAGGGTCATGAAGATCTTTTTTGTATAGTTATTTTGTGTATTCTTGCCACCTCTTCTTAATATCTTCTGCTTCTGTTAGGTCCAGACCATTTTTGTCCTTTATTGAGCCCATCTTTGCATGAAGTGTTCCCTTGGTTTCTCTAATTTTCTTGAAGAGATCTCTAGTCTTTCCCAGTCTATTGTTTTCCTCTATTTCTTTGCCCTGATCCACTGAGGAAGGCTTTCTTATCTCTCCTTTCTAATATTCAGAACTCTGCATTCAAATGGATATATCTTTCTTTTTCTCCTTTGCCTTGAGCTTCTCTTCTTTTCTCAGATATTTGTAAGGCCTCCTCAGACAGCCATCTTGCCTTTTTGCATTTCTTTTTCTTGGGGCTAAGAACTGGCTCATAATTATACAGGTCTGAGAAGACATCAGTAGGATACCTGATCGTCATCATAAGGATTGGCATTTTGAGTAGAAAATGTGGGCACAGAAATACTTTAATGGGGGCACACAGAAATGCTACCTCAGACAGAAGTCAGTAAAGAGAAATGAACAAGGAGTTAAGCAGTGGTAAGTAATAAATCAGGGAAATATGGCAGTCTGGTCGCACCCAGGGAGTGCTCTAACTAGCAGCCAACTCTTGAGAACAGTGGCAGGATTTAGCTCCGTTATACGCGCAGTCTGGCCTGTGGGCTGCTGTTTATTCAGCCTGGTCTTCTGGGTAACCTCTACTCACAAAGGTGGAGCTCAGTGGGACAAGCCATTCTGAGTACATCTCTCCATCTGGCATTCATTTTCAAATTGTTGCATAATATTTACATGGAATGAGCCACACACATTATAAATGGTAACAAGCAAACCCTCAAAGTCACCAAGACTTGGCTCAGCCTTCAGAAGTTCCCAGTTGAATGAATCACAGTCTTTTTGATCTAACATCTGGATGGCAATCTTGTTAAGGATCTTATCCCATGTACATTCATTTTTCTTTCTCACATCACAAAATCTAGCTTTTGACACACAGGCCAAATCCAGGGGAGAATTTCAGAGTCTAAACTGACAATTTGTGTTTTCTTTCCAAGCGTCATGTGTGATTCAGCCTTTTGTTTTTACTCAGCAAAGGAAAATTTGTTAACAAATTAGATATCTTTTATCACTATATCAGGTATTGCTTGGGACATTTGGCGATAAATAGTTAAGGAAGAAATAAGGGAAAGTGGGGAAGTTATTTGACAGATTCCAGACTTAGTTATCTATTCATATTTTTAATTCTCAGATTTCCAGTAGCATGAGTCAACTAGTTGCCCAGCAAACACCAAAAGTTTCACAGTATTTAAAGAAAGGAAATGGAGTAGTTTTATTTCAACTCAGTAAAACCAACAGTGTCAGACTTTATTTGGGGGAGGGCTCCAAAATCACTGCAGATGGTGAATGCAGCCATGAAATTAAAAGATGCTTACTTCTTGGAAGAAAAGCTATGACCAACCTAGATAGCATATTAAAAATCAGAGATATTACTTTGCCAACAAAGGTCCATCTAGTCAAGGCTATGGTTTTTCCAGTAGTCATGTATGGATGTGAGAGTCAGACTGTGAAGAAAGTTGAGCAATGAAAAATTGATGCTTTCTAACTGTGGTGTTGGAGAAGACTTAGAGAGTTCCTTGGACTGCAAGGAGATCCAACTAGTCCATTCTAAAGGAGATCAGTCCTGGGTGTTCTTTGGAAGGAATGATGCTAAAGCTGAAACTTCAGTACTTTGGCCACTTCATGCAAAGAGCTGACTCATTGGAAAAGACTCTGATGCTGGCGGGGATTGGGGGCAGGAGGAGAAGGGAAGACAGAGGGAGAGATGGCTAGATGGCATCACTGACTCAATGGACATGAGTTTGAATGATGGTGATGGACAGGGAGGCCTGGCATGCTGCGATTCATGAGGTCATAAAGAGTTGGACATGACTGAGTAACTGAACTGAACTGAACTGAAAACCAAGGGATAGCCACAGTAGAAAGAGGAGTAGAATACAACTTTAAGGCTAAGGGTAATGAACTACAACTCCTTGCTTATGAATCCACAGGGGGAGAAATTTTAAATAGAAAGGACTTTCATAATTATGTTTCCAGCATACCTGTATGTTTCTGAGCAGATCTATCTGGGCATGAGAATGGGATGTAAGCAACCATTTGTGATATTGTAAAGAATATTTCTGGGTCCCCACCCCTCCATTCTCTAGTGGACTTCTGGCTGCACTCAAGCTCTTCATGGAGAGCTATTGATCATTTTCAATAAGTATCTACTGAGACACAGTGTGGAGTCCTGCCCCAGGGCCACAGACACAAATCCAGAATCAAGATCAGCTCAGAATTAAGCCCTTTTGGAGTCGTTGCCCAAAATCCCCTGACCATCACCAGCCCTCCTTCCTGATGCCAAATTAGGCAAAAATGCCCAACCAGTAGTCACTCTACAGTGCCCTAACCGATCACCTAATGCCAACCTTCCAGCAAAAATTTTCTTTGTCTTGAGGCTATAAAAATCGACTACTAACCCATTAAAAGCACTGACTCTCCGTCCTGTGTCAGGGCTCCCTGCTGTTTTTGCAGTGCCCACATAATCTCTGCTGCTTGTTCTTAATCAGCTCACTCCCTTCTGAAATGCTCCGTGTGTGGAACTTGTTTTCTGATCTGTGCTTAGTCTGTCACCACAACTAGAACACACCTATCATGGTGTGAACACTCAGTTCATGGTGTGAACACTCAGTTCATGGTGTGAACGCTCAGTTCATGGTGTGAACATGCAGTTCATGGTGTGAACATGCATTTCATGGTGTGAACACTCAGTTCATGGTGTGAACATTCAGTCAGGTGTGAACATGCAGTTCATGGTGTGAACATGGTGTGAGCAGGATCGTCAGCAGTCTGCCCCAAGGAGCTGACACCCTAGTGCAGGGTTCTGGGTCCTCCTAGGGCTTGGCTTGGCTTGCCCACCTGAGGGTTGATTCTGCTGGCAGCCAGGACAGCAACTGTTCTCCCCTTCCTGTCCTGTTTGCCTTGGCGATGAGGGCTAGCAACACCTACACAGCCAGCTCTGCTGAGAGTGCCTGGAAGGCACACCGCTGCTCTGAAGGCACTGAGCAAACTGCCCCCAGGCTGGAGGCACACCTATCAAAGTGGCGAAAGGCCTTGCCCAGGCTGCCATCATCTGAGGATGCTGACACTACTGCTGTTCGTATGGCCCCCTCCTCACTCTATTCTGTCTCAGTTCAAAGGTCGCCTTGTCTAGCAGCCCTTGCTGACAACCCTATTTAGAGGACTGTTTCTACCATTACTCTCTGGCTGTTTACAGAAGAGGATGTTATTAGTATTTATGACCAGACAACTAATATAAACAAGGACCATCTCAGGCAAACAGAGATCTACATTCATCCTCATCTGGTGACTGAGTGGAACAGTTTCAAGAGAGTGGAGTGATAGAGATGAGAACTATACCAGTGAAATTCAATTCCAAAACTCTTGTTCAAATGCTGAAAGAAAAATGACCTCTTTTTCTACCTCTTTCTGCTAGGCTTGTAGCTGCTAGAACTGTGAATATGACTGATAAATACTTTGCCATTAACTTGAGGTCAAGCAATAAAGGCAACAGAGAACACTCTATCAAGAGATGGAAATTCTTGATGGTAACATTGAGTACTTGGAGCCAGACACCCTAAAGCTCATGTTAACTGGAACATCATGACATTTCCCCCATACCCACTTTTAAAAATTTCAGTTCAGTTCAGTCACTCAGCCGTGTCCGACTTTCTGCAGTCCCATGAATCTCAGCACATCAAGCCTCCCTGTCCATCACCAACTCCTGGAGTTCACTCAAACTCATGTCCATCAAGTCAGTGATGCCATCCAGCCATCTCATTCTCTGTCATCCCCTTCTCCTCCTGCCCCGAATCCCTCCCAGCATTAGAGTCTTTTCCAGTGAGTCAACTCTTCACATGAGGTGGCCAAAGTACTGGAGTTTCAGCTTCAGCATCATTCCTTCCAATGAACACCCAGGATTGATCTCCTTTAGGATGGACTGGTTGGATCTCCTTGCAGTCCAAGGGACTCTCAAGAATCTTCTCCAACACCGTAGTTGAAAAGCATCAATTCTTCAGTGCTCAGCTTTCTTCACAGTCCAACTCTCACATCCATACATGACCACTGGAAAAAGCATAGCATTGACTAGATGGACCTTTGTTGACAAAGTAATGTCTCTGCTTTTGAATATGCTATCTACGTTGGTCATAACTTTTCTTCCAAGAAGTAAGCATCTTTTAATTTCATGGCTGCAGTCACCATCTGTAGTAATTTTTGAGCCCCCCAAAATAAAGTCTGACACTGTTTCCACTTTAAAAAACTTAAGTCAGTTTTCTCAAATTTATAATCCCCAAATAATCCAGATCAATCTTTCCCTTATGTAAGTAGATCCTTGTGGACTACAATCCACCAGTCTCCTGGATACACCCAAACATGTCTGGGTGAAGGGGAACCTAGACAGCATATTAAAAAGCAGAGCCTTTACCTTGCAGACAAAGGGTTGTCTAGTCAAAGCTATGGTTTTTCCAGTAGTTATGTATGGATGTGAGAGTTGGACCATAAATAAAACTGCACACTGAAGAATTGATGCTTTTGAACTGTGATGTTGAAGAAGACTCTTGAGAGTCCCCTGGACTGCAAGGAGATCCAACCAGTCCATCCTAAAGGAGATCAATCCTGGGTGTTCATTGGAAGGAATGATGCTGAAGTTGAAACTCCAGTACTTTGGCCACTTGATGGACTGACTGATTGGGTAAGACCCTGATGCTGGGAAAGATTGAAGGCAGGAGAAGGGGATGACAGAGGATGAGATGGTTGGATGGCACCACTGACTCTATGGACATGAGTTTGAGCAAGCTCTGGGAGCTGGTGATGGACAGGGAGGCCTAGCATATTGTAAGATCACAAAGAATTGGACACACTGAGTGACTGAACTAAACTGAACAGAAAGATAGATTAAAGTCAGTCTGCTCTCCCTGCCACACAGGAAGGCTGTTCAGGTCAATGCCTTGCAGAGCATTTATTTATACTAGCATTTCAACTGGTGACTAGGACCATATGGTGGGTTTTTTATGTATCAACAATGAGTTGATACTGATATCTGAGCAACCTGTAAAAATCAACCTGCAAGAAAAGCAATGCAGTAGCTACTGCTTTAGAAATTAGCTTTGCTTCTATGAAACACTGGGGGGTGGGGAGGTCTTTTTGAAATCAATCCAACAACAAAAGCTTTGCTTGGGGACTTCCCTGGTGGTCCAGTGGTCCACTAGTTAAGAATTCGCCTGTCAATGTAGGGGGCATGGGCTCAATCCCTGGTCTGGGGATGAAGAACCCGCATGTTGCAGGGCAGCTAAGCGCATGCGCTGTAACTGCTGATACCTGTGCACCTCGAGCCCACAGCGTGAGAGGACACCACAGCAAGAGGCCTGTGCACTGCACCAGGGGAGCAGCTCCCGCTTGCCACGACCAGAGAAAGCCTGCACGCCACAGGGAGGACCCAGGGCAGCCAACAGGTGAAAAACAAACCGAAGCAAAATGAAAAGCAAAGGTCTTGCCTGTACAAGTGCTGTCAGCAGAATGGCTGGACCATCCACCCAGAACCAAGCTGAGGGCCATGTCTGCAAAGGAAATGAAGATGTTTGCAAATTCCACACTAGTTGCTTTCTCTCCTCTCTTTTATTTCCCTAACCTTCCTTCAAGTTCTTGTTTCCTTCCATCAGCAGGCAAGAAGAGAACTGGATTTTCACATAGCCTCTCAGGAGTTATCCTACTTAGAGTAAACTTATTGTAAATTTTGGGGAATAAAAACTCTGTAGTAGAAGGAAACAGAGGAGAAGTTAGAAGTGAATAGGAAAATACAATGGCAAGGGCTAAAACCAGCCCGTGGGCTCTCTGTGGCAGAAGGAACATCCCACACAGGTGCCCTGACCGAGTGCCTCTTCAGAATGCACATCCAGAGGCAGGACCAGAACTGAGCTGTGCACACAGAAGATTGAATGTGTCCATCCACCCAGCAAGTCTGGGTAAAGTCTCATTCTTGTTAGAAAAGCAATTAGCCCTCACGGTCACTGGAGTGTTGAAACAAGGCAGTTTGGGTGTCACTTGTCTTACTCCTCCATAGTAACCAAACATGAAACCCATCCCAGCTGAGACAGGACAAACCTCCGTAACTTCAGTGACCACCTGCTTCCATTCTGGAGACAGGCTGAGGAGACAGAGCAATGTGGAGGTGGCATTTAATTTCAAGATCTCCCCACCTCTGCCACTCACATCGGCAGGCTCCTTTCAAAGAGCACAAATGTTTCCTGAGCATCTACCAGACAGGAGCTGATTTCTGACACATGACCTCATTGAAACCTCCCACATAGGATTTGCACCAGCCTATCTTGAGGAGGCTCAGCATATAAGGAACACGTGCATATGCTAGAAACAGTGGTGATGGGTAAGAGGTGCAAATGGGTTCACCCGGAGCCAAGAACCAACAGAGCCAATTCCCAATCCCGGATCCACCAGCGCCTTTGTGATGTGACCGCAGCAATACCGTCCGTCCTTCAGTTCCCCTTAAAATACAACACGGAACACTAAGATGATCAGAGCAGTGGTGTTCCTGCAATAAAAGTAGCACTCCAATCTTCTTCACAGAAACCTGTTTCAAAAGACTCGGCCTGATAACCACAGAGGAGGCATTTCACACTCAGACTTACCCAGTGGAGGTGTGGAGGAGGATGTGAATTGATCCCACTGCTCCCACCATGGAGTTCACTGCTTCCAGATGGCACATTCAATTAGCGTTCTTCTCAGCACCTTAAATGAAACCTATTGAGAAATGATAGTTCATTTTAATAGTGTGCACTCTACACGGGGGGACAAGCATATCAACGTGCTACTCCTGACACACTGGTGCTCCTCCGTCCATCACGGCACGGGACCCGCTGTAACTTCCGCCAGTCAGACTTACACAAGGGAAAAGAGTGCCGTCTCTGTGGAGTACTGGCTGCTCCCCCTTGAACAGGGCTTCTCCTTCTTGGCCGTGCTGACACTTGGAGCTGGATGGTTCTTTACTGTGGGGCTGTCTTGCTCACTGAAGGCTACTTATTAGCACCCGTGGCCTCTACCTGCTAGATTCCATGGCAACCCCTCCCCCAGGGTGAACAACCAAAACTGTCTCCAGACATTGCCAGCTGTTTCCTGGGAGTAAAATCACCCCCCAGTTGAGAGTCATTGCCTTAGCAGATGGATGTAAGTGACCTACAGAATGTCTGATGTATAAGGTCTAGAGGGCTGAGTGATCATGTATGTAATTATTCACTTCACAGATGAAGAAATGCCAGAGAAACCTGGTGACTTGCTTCAGGTAACACAGGTAACCAGCACAGTGAGCATTAGGAACCTGGTCTTATAACAACTCCCTGGTTACCTTATCTAGTTCTTGGGAGTGGCAAAAGAGTTATATTCCCCTCGACTGGGTCATATTAAGAAATAGAAAACCGGGCTTCATTGGTGGCTCATTCAGTAAAAAATCCACCTGCTGATGTTGGAGACAGAGACGTGGGTTTGATCCTTGGGTCCAGAAGATCCCCTGGAGAAGGAAATGGCAACTCACTCCAGTATTCTTGCCTGGAGAATCCCATGGACAGAGGAGCCTGGAGGGCTATAGTCCATGGAGTTGCAAAGAATAGGACATGACTGAATGACTAAAGAACAGTAATATTTTACTGCAATTTAAAATGAAAATAAAAGGAAACAAGGAAGCAGGCTCCTGTTCTCAGAAACTGGCTTTATTGGCATACCTCCTATCGTCTCATCCGGGGACAGAATTCGACTCAGATGGCTCCAACGAAGGAAGTAAAATGAGGGACTGCATCCCTAGCTGTGGACAGGGCGGTTGAGGCATGCAGAGACCAGCGACAGCAGAGGGATGTGGCTGCTCCGAGGGCTGGCGAGACAGAGGATGGGGATTGTGCTATTCAAGCTGGTGTGAGTGGAGCCATGACGAAGCCCAGCTCAAGATGACCGATGTCCACACCTGGTACTGCAAGAATGCAAGGAGGACCGGATGACTCTGGGGCAGTCGTAAACCTGAGGTTACAGCTTTCCTCAAGGCAGAAGCAAAGCAAAAGTGAAAGTACCTCAGCCATGGCTGACTCTTTGCGACCCCATGGACTATACAGTCCACGGAATTCTCCAGGCCAGAATGCTGCAGTGGGTAGCCTTTCCCTCCTCCAGGGGATCCTCTCAATTCAGGGATGGAACCCAGGTCTTGGCGGAGTCTTTACCATCTGAGCCACCTGGGAAGCCCAAGAATACTGGAGTGGGTAACCTATCCCTTCTCCAGCGGATCTGTCCAACCCAGGAATTGAACTGGGGTGTCCTGCATGGCAGGTGGATTCTTTACCAAGTGAGCTCTCAGAGGAGCAAGGAGGCACGTGTAAATGTTGGCTTCAACTTCTCCCCTTGACAAATGTCCAGAAAGAGCCAAGTTAAATAGATAATGTCCCTTTCACATGAGCCAAAGAACCTGGACAAGTTCTCTCGTGTTTCATCACCAAAGGCAGCCACTGTCTCATGCCCTATGCTGAACAAGCCGTCCCAGGCGCCACGACATCCGCCTTCTCAGGGTTTCCCAGCCCAGCTCACTGGGAGGGGGCTGGCTGCTGCTTCCTCTCTCCCTCTCCAGAGCTTTATGAGCCATTATCCTTCGTGACTTCAAGGTGAGATCTCAGCATGCCGTAAAGACTGCTCATTCCCCACTGTTTCTCACATAACAGGCAAATTTATTTCCCTTATAAAACAGGAATTGCAGGTGTAGATGCCACCTACCCAGCTATTTCACTGCAGGGACCACCCCTTGAAAAAGGAGCATCTTATCTGTGGGACAAGTCTTCTGTGGTTTAAACCAAGTTCAGAGAGAAACAGCCACAAATTTAGTTTCCTCTTTCTTTTTTATTCTGTTTGTTAAATATGTTTTATATTTAAGTCAGCTGTTATGGAGCACGATGTTATTTTTTTCAGCTTTATTGAGTTATAAGGCACAAATAAAATTGTACATACCCTTAAATGTACAGTTTGATGATTTGCTGTATGTATACTTTATGTAAGGATTCTCAACATTTCAACAGCACATCCATCACCTCACATATTTAACTTTGTGTGTATGAGGGAACACATAAGTTCCACTCTTTTAGCAAATTTTCACTTTACATTACAGTCTACAGTTAGAGTATCTGTGCTAATGCTTTGGATTCTCAGAACTTGTTCTTTTTTTTACTTTGTGTCTTTTCACTTTTACAATGTGTTGGTTTCTGCCGTAGAGCAACGCGAATCAGCCGTAGTCATCCACCTGTCCCCATCTCTAGAGCCGCCCTCCTCTCCCCCCATGTGACTTAGCAACCTTGCTACCGGGCACGTGCCCCGAGAAAACCACAACCCTAAAAGACACGTGTGCCCGCCCGGATGGTCACTGCAGCGCTGTTTACAGTGGCCAGGACACGGAAGCAGCCTAGATGTCCGTCAGCAGACGGGCGGATAGAGAACTTGCTGCCGTAAGGGAAAGTCTGTCCCTTTTGACCTCCCCCTGCTCCCACTCCTGGCCCCGCCTTGCCACTCTGTTCCTTTATGTTAGACTTCCTATTAGGTTCCACGTAGAACAGTATCTGTCTTTGTCTGGCTTGTTTCACTTAGCATAATGCTTTCCAGGTTCAGCCACGTTGCTGCCCCAGACTAAATCTACCGGCTTATACTCTACCTTGTGTAACATAGCTAACTAGCTGGAACCTCGGGAGCTCTACGCGGCGGGCGACCTGCGGTGACCTGGGGAGGTGGATGGGGGGGGGGAGGCCCTCGAGGGAGGGGACACATGTACACACGTGACTGATTCACGCTGTCGTAGAAACATGCAGAAACCCACACAGCATTGTAAAGCGATTCTATTCCAGTTTACAAAGCTGAACGCTATTCGCTTGTGTACTCACACCACGTTGTATCCCTTCATTCGTTAACAGAGCCTTAGGTGGCTTCCAAACCTTTGTGAATAATGCTGTAATGAACGTGGGACTGCAGCTATCTCTTTGAAACAGTGACTTTTATTCTCTCTGGATACACGTCAGGAATGAAATTGATAGATCACATATTTGTTCCATTTTTAATTTATTGAGGGATTTCCATCCGATTTTCCAAAATGGTTGTACCAGTTTACCTTCTTACTATCAGGGTACGAGGATTCCGTCTCTCTTCACATCTTCCCCAGAATGTGTTATTGCCTGTCTTTTTGATGATGGCATTCTAGCAGGTGAAAAGTGACACCTCACTGTGGTTTTCATTTGCAGTTCTCTGGTGATTAGCGATGTCTTGCACCTTTTCTTAAACTTGTCGGTTGTCCGTACACCTTCTTTAGAAATATGTCCAGTCGGGTTCTTTCCCCATTTTTAAATTGGATTGTTGATATCTGTGGGTGTTGTGTTTTGGGTTTTTTTCTCTTGTTTTGCTACTGAGTTCCTTCTGTATGTTGGGCACCGGCTTCTTACCAGATACGTGCTTTGCAGACATTATGTTCCATTCCGTAGGCTGCCTTTTCGTTTTGTGGATGGCTCTCTTCGCTGTGCAGAGCTCTTTAGTTTGAGGGAGTCCCGTCTCTTTATTTTTGCCAATGCTTTATTTATTGTTGCCAATGCTTTTGGTGTCATTTCCAAAAAATCACCGAGGAAGGACACAGCAAGAGGGAACCTTTTGCAGGCCATGCAGAGAGGCCTCGGGAGACCCCGACCCTGCCCACACCCGGAGCTCAGGCTCGGGACCTCCAGCACATACGCTCCATTTCGGCTGTTGTTGTTGTTCCAGCCCATTTGAGGGCTTTCTTCTTGAATGCCACCCAACAACTTCCGCTAGCATCTCACCGGCCAGTGCTGCGTGACCACCTGTTGAGAAAGAGGCTGAGAAGTGAATATTTTACTAAGGTGCTGGGCTGCTCACCTCTCCAACAGAGCTGAGAAGGAAAGGGGCAAAGGAGACTGGATTTGGAGCAGGAGGATCAAATGCAGGGCAGAGAGCAAGCGTTCATCCAGGATGCCTCATGAGATGGTTACAGGCAATGTGGGGCACGAGCTGCATCCTGGGACAAGGGTGGAGGGAAGGAAAACTTATGTAGAAGGGTCTTCAGAGCCAGGACAGAAAGTCAGAGAGCATGAATCTTGCAGGAGCCAGGGAGGTCAGGCCTGAGGGTATGTGGGCAGGTGAGGCGAGGTGCTAGAAGGTCAGCAAGAACACATAGGTTGAGGGCGAGCTGGGAGTGTACTGGTTGGCTAGGGTGGCCATAATAAACATGGAGGGGCTTAAACAACAGAAATGCATCTTTTCACAGTTCTGGACACTAGGAGCTTGAGATCAAGCTGTCAGCAGGGATGGTTTCTTCTGAGGCTTCTCTCCTGGGCTTATAGACAGTCGTCTCCTGTCTTCTCACGTGATCTCTCCTCTGTGTGAGTCTGTGTCCTAATCACTGCTTCTTATAGGAGTGTGTGTGCTTGTTGCTCAGTCATGTCTGATCTTTGTGACCCCTGGACTGTAGCCTGCTCGGCTCCCCTGTCCATGGGATTTCTCAGTCTGGAATACTGGAATGGGTTGCCATTTCCTCCTGCAGGGGATCTTTCCAACCTAGCCATCAAACCCACATCTCTGATGTCTCCTGCATTGGCAGGTGGAGTTCTGACCACTGCACCACCTGGGAAGCTCACAACGATACCAAATACCGGCTGAATTCTGGGTCGTGATTCCTACCTGGCTTCCAGGACTCTCTCCTTAATATGCCAATTCAGGGTCTTAATTCCGCCCTTTTCCAGATTTCAGATGATGTTTGAGTAGCTTGCGATCGTTGCTTCCCCCCTTTCCACTCAGGTTTCAGTTGGGCACTTGTGTGCAGGCAGCCCTACCTCTCTCAGTGGAAGTGAGAGAATTCTGGGACTGTCAGGCTCAGATTCGGCGCTAAATTAATTCATCAAGCTTTTTGTCATTGTTAAATGGACAACATGGTTCTACAAAAGGATAATTGCATTCTCAATCTCTCCACAGTGTAGTATAATAGCAATTATCCTCGTGTGACAATTTAAATTTAAATTAATTAAAATTCAGTTCTTCAGTCACAGTAGCCACGTGGCAGCCACACGTGGTTAGTAGTTACCATGTTGAACAAGCAAACATGGAATATTTCCAGTTTTGTAAAAAATTCTACCAGATTAGCTCTTAAGGAATCAGTGATTCAGTAATTGCATTTCTGCCCTTTGATTGTAAACCGTGTTTTTCCCCTGTGGCCCTCCCACACACGCGTGAAGTTGATCTAATAATGAAAGATCCCTGGCTACAAGGCTCACTTCATTTGCGTTAGTGTTTTGGATGCTCTTATCAAGTTGATTCACAAAATAATACACCTGCCTGGTTTTTGACTGGTGTCTTTATTATTTCACCAATATAACTTGCTTGTGTGATTAATAGAACTTATGTCTAAGCTTTGTTGCTTGCCTGTTCTTGACATTCATCCATTTCAGTTCATTTCAGTCACTCAGGCATGTCCAACTCTTGACGACCCCATGAACTGCAGCACACCAGGCCTCCCTGTCCATCACCAGCTCCCGGAGCTTGTTCAAGCTCATGTCCATTGAGTTGCTGATGCCATCCAACCGTCTTATCCTCTGTCGTCCCCTTCTCCCGACTCTGATCTTTCCCAGCATCAGGGTCTTTTCAAATGAGTTGGTCCTTTGCATCTGGTAGCCAAAGTATTGGAGCTTCAGTTTCAGCATCAGTCCTTCCAATGAGTATTCAAGACTGATTTCCTTTAGCATTTACTGGTTGAATCTCCTTGCAGCCCAAGGGACTCTCAAGAGTCTCCTCCAGCACCACAGTTCAAAAGCATCAGTTCTTCGCAGCTTTCTTTATGGTCCAGCTCTCACATCCGTACATGACCACTGGAGAAACCACAGCTTTGAGTAGCTGGACCACTCTTCCTTTATTCAGCAGGT
>SJYC01088566.1:0-17813 GCA_006408675.1 Madoqua kirkii
TACGAGGATTCTGTCTTCCTTCACATCTTCCCCAGAATGTGTTATTGCCTGTCTTTTTGATGATGGCATTCTAGCAGGTGAAAAGTGACACCTCACTGTGGTTTTCATTTGCGGTTCTCTGATGATTAGCGATGTCTTACACTCTTTCTTAAACTTGTCGGTTGTCCTTCGACTTTAGAAATATGTCCAGTCAGGTTCTTTCCCCATTTTTAAACTGGATTGTTGATGTCTGTGGGTGTTTTGTTTTGGGTTTTTCTCTCTTGTTTTGCTACTGAGTTCCTTCTGTATGTTGGGCACCGGCTTCTTACCAGATACGTGCTTTGCAGACACTATGTTCCGTTCCGTAGGCTGCCTTTTCGTTTTGTGGATGGCTTTCTTCGCTGTGCGGAGCTCTTTAGTTTGAGGGAGTCCCATCTCTTTATTTTTGCTTTTGTTGCCAATGCTTTTGGTGTCATTTCCAAAAAATCACCGAGGAAGGACACAGCAAGAGGGAACCTTTTGCAGGCCATGCAGAGAGGCCTCGGGAGACCCCGACCCTGCCCACACCCGGAGCTCAGGCTCGGGACCTCCAGCACATACGCTCCATTTCGGCTGTTGTTGTTGTTCCAGCCCATTTGAGGGCTTTCTTCTTGAATGCCACCCAACAACTTCCGCTAGCATCTCACCGGCCAGTGCTGCGTGACCACCTGTTGAGAAAGAGGCTGAGAAGTGAATATTTTACTAAGGTGCTGGGCTGCTCACCTCTCCAACAGAGCTGAGAAGGAAAGGGGCAAAGGAGACTGGATTTGGAGCAGGAGGATCAAATGCAGGGCAGAGAGCAAGCGTTCATCCAGGATGCCTCATGAGATGGTTACAGGCAATGTGGGGCACGAGCTGCATCCTGGGACAAGGGTGGAGGGAAGGAAAACTTATGTAGAAGGGTCTTCAGAGCCAGGACAGAAAGTCAGAGAGCATGAATCTTGCAGGAGCCAGGGAGGTCAGGCCTGAGGGTATGTGGGCAGGTGAGGCGAGGTGCTAGAAGGTCAGCAAGAACACATAGGTTGGGGGCGAGCTGGGAGTGTACTGGTTGGCTAGGGTGGTCATAATAAACACGGAGGGGCTTAAACAACAGAAATGCATCTTTTCACAGTTCTGGACGCTAGGAGCTTGAGATCAAACTATCAGCAGGGATGGTTTCTTCTGAGGCTTCTCTCCTGGGCTTATAGACAGTCGTCTCCTGTCTTCTCACGTGATCTCTCCTCTGTGTAAGTCTGTGTCCTAATCACTGCTTCTTATAGGAGTGTGTGTGCTTGTTGCTCAGTCATGTCTGATCTTTGTGACCCCTGGACTGTAGCCTGCTCGGCTCCCCTGTCCATGGGATTTCTCAGTCTGGAATACTGGAATGGGTTGCCATTTCCTCCTGCAGGGGATCTTTCCAACCTAGCCATCAAACCCACATCTCTGATGTCTCCTGCATTGGCAGGTGGAGTTCTGACCACTGCACCACCTGGGAAGCTCACAACGATACCAAATACCGGCTGAATTCTGGGTCGTGATTCCTACCTGGCTTCCAGGACTCTCTCCTTAATATGCCAATTCAGGGTCTTAATTCCGCCCTTTTCCAGATTTCAGATGATGTTTGAGTAGCTTGCGATCGTTGCTTCCCCCCTTTCCACTCAGGTTTCAGTTGGGCACTTGTGTGCAGGCAGCCCTACCTCTCTCAGTGGAAGTGAGAGAATTCTGGGACTGTCAGGCTCAGATTCGGCGCTAAATTAATTCATCAAGCTTTTTGTCATTGTTAAATGGACAACATGGTTCTACAAAAGGATAATTGCATTCTCAATCTCTCCACAGTGTAGTATAATAGCAATTATCCTCGTGTGACAATTTAAATTTAAATTAATTAAAATTCAGTTCTTCAGTCACAGTAGCCACGTGGCAGCCACACGTGGTTAGTAGTTACCATGTTGAACAAGCAAACATGGAATATTTCCAGTTTTGTAAAAAATTCTACCAGATTAGCTCTTAAGGAATCAGTGATTCAGTAATTGCATTTCTGCCCTTTGATTGTAAACCGTGTTTTTCCCCTGTGGCCCTCCCACACACGCGTGAAGTTGATCTAATAATGAAAGATCCCTGGCTACAAGGCTCACTTCATTTGCGTTAGTGTTTTGGATGCTCTTATCAAGTTGATTCACAAAATAATACACCTGCCTGGTTTTTGACTGGTGTCTTTATTATTTCACCAATATAACTTGCTTGTGTGATTAATAGAACTTATGTCTAAGCTTTGTTGCTTGCCTGTTCTTGACATTCATCCATTTCAGTTCATTTCAGTCACTCAGGCATGTCCAACTCTTGACGACCCCATGAACTGCAGCACACCAGGCCTCCCTGTCCATCACCAGCTCCCGGAGCTTGTTCAAGCTCATGTCCATTGAGTTGCTGATGCCATCCAACCGTCTTATCCTCTGTCGTCCCCTTCTCCCGACTCTGATCTTTCCCAGCATCAGGGTCTTTTCAAATGAGTTGGTCCTTTGCATCTGGTAGCCAAAGTATTGGAGCTTCAGTTTCAGCATCAGTCCTTCCAATGAGTATTCAAGACTGATTTCCTTTAGCATTTACTGGTTGAATCTCCTTGCAGCCCAAGGGACTCTCAAGAGTCTCCTCCAGCACCACAGTTCAAAAGCATCAGTTCTTCGCAGCTTTCTTTATGGTCCAGCTCTCACATCCGTACATGACCACTGGAGAAACCACAGCTTTGAGTAGCTGGACCACTCTTCCTTTATTCAGCAGGTGCTCCTGGAGGGTGTGTACTCCATGCTTACAGAGTGTGAGGTACAGGCAACCTGACGTGGTGTTGAGGATCCGGACTCCAGTGTCCTCTGTCTGGTTCCATCACTTTCCAGCTTGGTCTCTCATATTCTCATCTGTAAGGTAAGAATAACAACATAGACCTCATGGGGTTGTGAAAATTAAATAAGCACCCGCTGCAGAGCACAGGGAACTCTACTAAATGCTCCGTGGTGACCCAGATGGGAAGGAAATCCAAAAAAGAGGGGCTACGTGTACACCTAGAGCTGGTTCACTTCCCTATACAGCACGAACTACTGCAACAAAGTGAAGCAACTGTGCTCCAATAAAAAAATAAAAAGATAGAAAATTGAATGAGCTAACATGTGCAGTTCTTAAAGTTATCATGCACTAAACAGTCAAAAACATTATTTTAATAATCAGCCTATCATTCAGTATCATTACTAAGGGTGGTATTTAGGGTCCAAAAATATGAAAGAATTCCTTTCTGCCTTTATTCTCAGCGTCGTCTTTTCTTTTCTAGCCGATCATTCTACAGAGGAAGTGAAATGGCGGGCCCAGGGCTGTGGTTGTGTGGAGACGCAGCTTCTTGCTTGGACAGCCAATGCGGCAGTTTCTGCCATGTCGTGAAATTTCCTGTTCTTTGCTTCACTGCTTTTCCTCCAGAGTTAAAGACTATGAGTAAGCTGAATAGCAGCACATAAGCAAGAAAGAAATTAGATTCGGATAACGCTCGCCCTTCTTTTAAAAAAGAACAGAGCCAGTTTTAGGACACCAATCTGAGATAGAAGTAATTGAATTTACGTTGCTCCCACTGTCTCACCCCTTTCTTTTTAAAAATCACTTTCCTTTAGCAAGGATCAAATTGGTGATGAAAAGTAACACCACCTTTATTACCTGGAAGCACTATGGATTTCATCCAAACCAGAATTCCAAGCACATGAAGGACCCGCTTCTTGCTAAAGTCTGTACTCATATGTGGCTGGAAATCAGAGCTGATGGAGTGGGTTCACAAAGAAGGAATTCCAGTGTACTCAGGGGCTTCCAGGTGGCTCAGTGGGAAAGGATCTGCCTGCCAACGCAGGACATCCAAGAGACTTGGGTTCCATCCCTGAGTCAGAAAGATACTCTGGAAGAGGAAATGGCAACCCACTCTGGTGTTCTTGCCTGGAAAACTGCATGGACAGAGGAGCCTGGCAGACGGTAGTCCATGGAGTCATGGGTGGTTGCCCACGATGGCTGCGCTCGCGTGCACACGGTGGGCTCAGCTGGTCGGCTCTCTCCACCTGCTCGTGCCTTCACCCCGGTAGTGTGGCTGCTGCTCCACCCATCCTGATGATATTACTCTTCGGACCTTCCCAGGAATATTACAGTTTCACTTCACTGTTACGTTCGCTGTTGCTAACCAACTTGAAAATTCATCTTCTGTATTCACAGCTTTGTTTCTACTCCTGGCGTTTAGAACTTTCTAGGTTGGGTTACAAAGGGATGCTGTCCTGTTCAAATTTAATAGTGTTTCAGATACAAGATGTTGATAGTAGGCTAGTCACGTTTTTGGTTGCTGTAAAGCTAAGGCGGTTCCCTAAAGCGATGGATTACACAATAAGGACAATGAGGAGTCAGAAGATTGGAACAATAAACCAATTGCAAAATCTTCGTCTTCCCTGCCTCCAAAACAAGGTCCACATTGAGGGTGGGGAAAACAGAAGTGGGCAAAAGGGGTAAAAGCAATGCAAGACGGTAGTGAGTTAAGTGAGGAAAATTATGTGAGTGAAATTGGAGGTCTGCTAAGAAATGTTTGGGAGTCTAACAAGGACTAACCAGGGACTCCTAACAAGGGAGTCTAACTCTTCTCATCAGTTGAGATAATGGTTGATTCAGTGGCTGGGAAGCAGCCAGTAAATCAGTGGAGTGTGTGCCTGGCACGTGCATCCCATGCCAAGCAGTTCTCTCTTTCCTCACTGGCCAGACCAGAGCCACAGCTCCACAGACTCTTCCCGGGCGAGCACTTTGAGATGGACAGTGGTGGAGCTTCCCTCGCCGCCAGCGGTCAAGACTGCCCCTTCCATGCAGGGGGTGCAGGTTCGTTCCCTGGTTCCGGAGGTAAGATCCCACATACTTGGTGGCCAAAAAACCAAAACATTAAAAAAAAACAGGAGCAATATTCAATAAAGACTTTAAAAATGGCTCACGTTAAAAATAAATAAAAAAGATGGATGGGCAAGCAGAGGTCTCAGAAGGAAGCAGCGGGATGGAGAGGATCAGGAAACCCGTGGCGTGGAATGTGTGGGGTGTGCTGTCTGTCTGTCCTCACGCCTGCAAGGGCTGTCAGAGGGCCTGGTTTAGTTCCTCCCCAGAGTGGGAAGGCCTGCTGCCCACCTGGAGGGTCAGGCTGGAAGAGAGGTACCACTAAGCCATCAGACAAAGGTTGAAATGAACAGCCTGTGGACTGGCTTCCATCTCTGGCATGTCTGGATCTCTGATATTTTCAATGAGTTTAGACTGTAAGTTCCACGAGAGCAGAGCCTGTAACTGTCTGAGCTGGCTGTGACTGTGCCCGCATCTAACGTGGTGCCCGGCACATAGTAAGCACTCGTGTGTTGAGTTGAACTGAAGGCTATTTCTCCCCATAAATATGTGTGTTCCTATGCTGAAGCCCTGGAGCCCCCGAGCTTCTCTCTGAGTGCTCCCTCTTTCCGATATTTTGTTCACTGACGATTTCAACCTACGCTTCTGCACAGGGAAGCTGCCTCCAGGATGGACTCTTCCTGCCAGGCCCGTATTTCTAATTCCAGGCTGGAACTTCTAACTGGAAAGTTCAGTGTCTTTCAACTGCAAAATCGCTAAGCCCAAGCCCCGCCCCCGTCTTACCCTCCAGACCAGCCTTCCCAGATTCACCACCCCTTCTGCAGTCTCCCGGCTTCTCAGTAATCACGCATAAGCTGCCACTTGGGATTCTGAACGTGAGATGAACAGGATAGGTTGTGATCAGCCAAAAAACTAAAGCGTTAACCCAAGCTGGTCAGGGAGGCTTATAAAGACCGAATGTACAGCCTGGTGTATGTACCCCACAGGGGAGGGAGAAGTCAATTTGGGTCAAATGCAAATTTCTATGTCCATTTAATGAATACATGCATGATTACCACCTTCTCCTTGTCAATAACAAAGAAGTGCGATAAAGGCAGGCCAGCTCGCTCCATCCAGTGTGGGTTTTTACCCCCAGTCACTGAGACATTCTTAAATCCCAGCTCAGTCACTGGGGTTGAAGTGACTAGTCCATCCAGGCACCTAAATGGACCAGATGATTAATACCTACATGTTGCATAGATGGAAATAAATTTATTTTCAGGGAGAGTGAAGTATTGTTGCTGCTGCTGTTGTTGACTCTTTATGACCCATGAACTATAGCCCTCCAGGCTCTCTGTCCATGAGAATTTTCAGGCAAGAAGACTGGAGTGGGCTGTCATTTCCTTCTTCAGAGGATCTTCCTGATCTGGGGATTGAACCTGTGTCTCTTATGTCTCCTGCATTGACAGGTGGGTTCTTTACCACTAGCACCACCTGGGAAGCCCATGTAAAAAGATATTAAGCCTCAATTCGCTTATCTATCATTTTCAACCTACAGTGTCAGACAAGCCCCCCAGCCCAGTACCTTCATCAGTCCAGAGAGGACATTGGATGAGATGCTCCTGAGGTCCTCTCCCTACCTCACCTACCTAACTCTCTAGGAATCCTCAATTCCTGCCCTGCTCCTGCTGCTGCACAACAACCCTCCAAACCCCTGCAGGCAGCCCCTGGATCTCCTCTTAGCTTCTTTACCAGCTTTTTCCAGGTCCTTGGCACCTCTGAGAGTTTCACAAAGCACTCTCTTCACAGCATAGGCATAAAATATCTGGTCAGAGTCGGTTTGAGGGGGAGGCGGCTCACGAGCCTCCAGGGGAAGCAGATGCTGCCTGATGCTTTGGGACACGTCCGTACCACCTCGTGCAAGAGGAAGTCCCCAAGAGGAGCTCCAGGGAGCCTTAGCAGAGAGGATGCTCTGGCTGAAAGAAAGGAGGTGCACCCATGGCCTCAAAGAGGGGAAATGAGCATCTTGCTGCAACATCCTTGGGAGCCTTACCTGAGCAGCCCCTTTGGCAGAACGGCTTCAGAGGGTATCCCCACCTAAAGTGTCAAATATTGTTTGATGTTGCTGTTTAGCTGCTCAGTCATGTAGCCCACCAGGCTCCTCCGTCCATGGGATTCTCCAGGCAAGAATACTGGAGTTGGTTGCCATTTCCTCCTCCAGGGGATCTTCCTGACCCAGGGATTGAACCTGCGTCTTTTGTATTGGCAGGGGTATTGGTTACCACTGAGCCATCAGTGGAGCCCCCAGAATGTCAATTACACAGCCTATAATTAAACGGCCATGGCTCCATTCCTTGGCTCCTAAAGACTTTTTTCTTCAATGTTTTGAGGGATCTTTAAAAATAAAAAGATATCCCTTAAAGGGATCTGGCTGTAAGCCAGCATCAGTGAACTTCATCACCAGAGTGTCTCTCTTTTAGGAGTTAGCCAATGCTCTGCGTGGCAGTACTCCATCTGTGTTCGGCTGTACACTGAGGACAGTTATCTGTTGTAGATGTGTCCTGTTGCCATGAAAGATCACATTTCCTTATTTTCCAGTCGCTTAAGGAAAAGGGCAACACCCAGCGACCAGTGGTTTGTAAACCCGTTGAGCTGGTGTAGACTCTCTAGTCCAGACGATCTAATCAGATGCTCTGTGCAGTCAGGGACCATGTGTCCACTCCACTGAGTTCTAAACACCACCAGTCTGCTGATACGTGTTTATTAAGTTAAGTAGAATCAATATATGAACCTGGACTCCACTGTTTCTCTGTCTTAGCCAGGGGTAAAATTCAGCATGCTCTATGTGCCTTTTAGTAATAGCTTAATATTTGTTGTGGAATCAGTCATGTCCAGCTGACCCTACGGACTGCAGCCAGCCAGGCTCTTCTATCTATGGGATTTTTCCAGCATGAATACTGGAGTGGGGCACCATTTCCTCCTCCAGGGCATTTTCCCAATCCAGGGATTGAATATGAGTCTCCCGAACTGGCAGGCAGATTCGTTACCATTGAGTCACTTGGGAAGCCTAATTGAATATTCATTTGCCCACAATATACCAACTGCTAGCACTGGAGAGCTCAAGCAATGAAGCCAAGTAGCGGGCAATCACAGCCCTGCGTGGCTCATGCTGTGGGACGGCACTCGCAGGGCACCCAGCACCTCAGCACCATCAACGCCACTCTGATCCTTCATAGCTGAGGTTCATTCTGACTGACCTAGCTGGTGGGGAGGGGGCAGCTGGCCTGTGAGCCAACAGGAGCAATGAGCACGCACGTTGAGCACTGGACTTAAAGCTATACAACCCTGCCTGGATGACTCAGACTGTAAAGAATTTGCCTACAACGCAGGAGACCCAGGTTTAGTCCCTGGGTTGGGAAGATCCCCTGGAGGAGAGAATGGCTACCCACTCAAGTATTCTTCCCTGGAAAGTCCCATGGACAGAGGAGCCTGGCAGGCTAAGTCCACCAGGTGGCAAAGAATCAGACACGACTGAGTGACTTTCACTCACTCACTCAGTCCTGCCCTCCTGCCTTCTGATTGCCCTCTGCCCTCGGAGTCATGAGGTCCATCTCTGTCTTCTTTCCCCTGACACTGCTGGCCTCCTCTCCAGGCCCTCCTGGCTTGTCCTCCACCGTCAGCCCAGCTCCTCCCACCCAGCAGCCACGCATGCCCATTCAGCATCTCTTTTCCTCTGGGCTTGTTTCAGGAGCCCAGAACTTCCTGGCAGGCTCACACTCCAGTTGGAGGGAGACCATGTGGTTCAGAGAAGGAGCCCTGGGCGGGGGTGGGGGGCGGGTGAGATCTGAATCGCAGCCCCACCTATCAGAGCTGCGGGAACTCGGGCAATTCATTCATTGTCTTCAGCCAGAAAATGAGGATAATAGTGTCTGTCTCAAAAGGGACAGAATGAGATGATGGTGCAAAAGCATCGTGTAAACAGGAAAAATGCTACCCTGTGGCCCTTAGGAGGACCTGAGTGAACAGAAACTCTGCTCTGGTGCAGTGGTCCTATTTCAATTCTGCTCATCAAATGACTGAAAGATTTTGAAACTGGAAAACTCCCATCACCTATTAAACGCCTCCAAGGGAATGTTCCACATACATGCCTTGAATCTTTCTAGCTCACTTTTGCTTGTTCCTCAAGACACAACCGAAACACTAGCCAACCTCTCGGAAGCATGTCCAGTATTTCCCCTCACTTCTCTGAGGTTCAAGGTTGAATTCCTTGTTCCTTTTGGTGTGTTGATGGCACCAGAAAACAGCCTACATGCGAGGCTGACTTTCAGGTCTGTTCCCCTCTACAAATCCCTTGGAGGCCACACCTTTTATTTCTAGACCTCCAGTACACAGTAAGTCCTTGGTAAACATTTCTTGAACAAATGAATGAATGGAATTCTGGCCTCACCTCTAGCATGAACATTTTCTGCTTTTTCTGAGAGTCCTGTGAACACAATACAACCACAATAATTCCATTCGCCAGTGGGATTGTGCATTCTATTGCTAGACGCTGACATGATGATGGTACAATGCAATAAGATGCAGAGAAGGATCCCAGGCACCTGTGTTTCCCTCACACACTCCTTTATTGCAATATTCCTTTATTACTCCCTTGGAGTCTGTGTTCAGAGATGCTGTCAAATGGACTGCATAAAAAAACTCATAAATGAATAGGCGACATGAAGCCTTAAAGAACCCATTTCAAGAACTTCCTTGGTGGTCCAGTGGTTAAGACTCCCTGCTCCCAGTGCAGGGAGCCCTGGGTTCAATCCCTAGTCAGGGACCTATATCCCACATGCCACAGCTAAAGATCCCTAGCTTCACCATGAAGACCTGGAGCAGCCCAATAAATATATAAATATTTTTTAAAAAATTGGAATGGCTGGAGGGTCATGACCTCATAGGATATAATGTAATGATTAAATCCTTTGACTTCAAGTTCAATAGACCCAGGCTCAAATCTCTGTTCTTCTTCTCATTAACTATGTGATCCTGTTCATACTGTTCATGGGGTTCTCAAGGCAAGAATACTGAAGTGGTTTGCCATTCCCTTCTCCAGTGGGCCATGTTTTGTCAGAATTCACTGCTATGATGGCTCATAGTTTCATTCAGTTAGACAAGGGATCAGTAGTTGCCAAATATACTACTGGAGAAGAGTGGGGAAAGGACTCCAGAATAAATGAAAAGATGGAGCCAAAGCAAACTAGTTGTGGATGCGACTGGTAATAGAAGAAAAGTCTGATGCTATAAAGAGCAATATTGCACAGGGACCTGGAATGTTAGGTCCATGAATCAAGGCAAATTGGAAGTGGTCAAATGGGAGAGGGCAAGAGTGAACATCGACATTTTAGAAACCAGTGAACTAAGATGGACTGGAATGGGTGAATTTAATTCAGATGACCATTATATCTACTACTGCAGGCAGGAATCCCTTAGAAGAAATGGAGTAGCCATCATAGTCAAAAAAAGAGTCTGAAATGCAGTACTTGGATGCAGTCTCAAAAACGACAGAATGATCTATGTTCATTTGCAAGGCAAACCATTCAATATCACAGTAATCCCAGTCTATGCCCTGACCAGGAATGCAGAAGAAGCTGAAGCTGAACGGTTCTGTGAAGACCTACAAGACCTGCTAGAACTAACACCCAAAAAGAGATGTCCTTTTCATTATTGGGGACTGGAATGCAAAAGTAGGAAGTCAAGAAACACCTGGAGTAGCAGGTAAATTTGGCCTTGGAATACAGAATGAAGCAGATCAAAGGCTAACGGAGTTTTGCCAAGAGAATGCACTGGTCATAGCAAACACCCACTTCCAACAATACAAGAGAAGACTCTACACATGGACATCACCAGATGTGCAATGCCAAAATCAGATTGATTATATTCTTTGCAGCCAAAGATGGAGAAACTCTATACAGTCAGCAAAAACAAGATTGGGAGTTGACTGTGGCTCAGATAATGAACTCCTTATTACCAAATTCAGACTTAAATTGAAGAAACTAGGCAAAACCACTAGACCAGTCAGGTATGTTCAGTTCAGTTCAGTCACTCAGTTGTGTCTGACTCTTTGTGACGCCATGGATCACTGCATGCCAGGCCTCCCTGTCCATCACCAACTCCTGGAGTTTACCCAAACTCATGTCCATTGAGTCAGTGATGCCATCCAACCATCTCATCCTCTGTCATCCCCTTTTCCTCCTGCCTTCAATCTTTCTCAGCATCAGGGTCTTTTTAAATGAGTCAGCTCTTTGCACGAGGTGGCCAAAGTATTGGAGTTTCAGCTTCAACATCAGTCCAGACTTAAAACAAATCCATCATAATTTACACAGTGGGGGTGATAAATAGATTCAAGGGATTAGATTTGATAGAGTGCCGAAAGAACTATGGACAGAGGTTCGTGACATTGTACAGGAGGCAGTGATCAAGACCATCCCCAAGAAAAAGAAACACAAAAAGGCAAAATGGCTGTCTGGGGAGGCCTTACAAATAGCTGAGAAAAGAAGAGAAACTCAACGCAAAGGAGAAGAAGAAAGATATACCCATCTGAATGCAGAGTTCCAAAAAATAGCAATGAGAGATAAGAAAGCCTTCCTCAGCAATCAATGCAAAGAAATAGAGGAAAACAACAGAATGGGAAAGACTAGAGATCTCTTTAAGAAAATCAGACATACCAAGGGAACATTTCATGCAAAGATGGGCTCAATAAAGGACAGAAATGGTCTGGACCTAACAGAAGCAGAAGATATTAAGAAGAGGTGGCAAGAATACACAGAACTGTACAAAAAAGATCTTCATAAGCAAGATAATCACAATGGTGTAATCACTCACCTAGAGCCAGACATCCTGGAATCCAAAGTCAAGTGGGCCTTAGGAAGTATCACTACGAACAAAGCTAGTGGAGGTGATGGAATTCCAGTTGAGCTATATCAAATCCTGAAAGATGATGCTGTGAAAGTGCTGCACTCAATATGCCAGCAAATTTGGAAAACTCAGCAGTGGCCACAGGACTGGAAAAGGTCAGTTTTCATTCCAACCCCAAAGAAAAGCAATGCCAAAGAATGTTCAAACTACCACACAACTGCACTCATCTCACACACTAGCAAAGTAATGCTCAAAATTCTTCAAGCCAGGCTTCAACAGTACTTGAACTGTGAACTTCCAGATGTTCAAGCTGGATTTAGGAAAGGCAGAGGAACCAGAGATCAAATTGATAACATCTGCTGGATCAACAAAAAAGCAAGAGTGTTTCAGAAAAACATCCTCTTTCACTTTATTGACTATGCCAAAGCCTTTGACTGTGCGGATCACAACAAACTGTGGCAATCTTAAAGAGATGAGAATATCAGACCACCTGACCCACCTCTTGAGAAATCTGTAGGCAGGTCAGGAAGCAACAGCTAGAACTGAACATGGAACAACAAACTGTTCCAAACAGGAAAAAGAGTACCTCAAGGCTGTATATTGTCACCCTGCTTATTTTACTTACATGCAGAGTACATCTTGAGGAATGCTGGACTGGATGAAGCACAAGCTGAAATCAAGATTCCCAGGAGAAATATCAATAACCTCAGATATGCAGATGACACCACACTTATGGCAGAAAGCAAAGAAGAACTAAAGAGCCTTTCAGGAAAGTGAAAGAGGAGAGTGAAAAAGTTGGCTTAAAACTCAACATGCAGTAAACTGAGATCATGGCATCTGGTCCCATCACTTCATTGGAAATAGATAGGGAAACAATGGAAACAGTGACAGATTTTACTTTCTTGGGCTCCAAAATTACTGCAGATGGTGACTGCAGCCATGAAATTAAAAGATGCTTGCTCCTTGGAAGAAAAGTAGTGACCAACCTAGATGACATATTAAAAAGCAGAGACATTACTTTGTCAACAAAGATCCATCTAGACAAAGCTATGGTTTTTCCAGTAGTCATGTATGGATGTAAGAGTTGGACTGTAAAGAAAGCTGAGCACCAAAGAATTGATGCTTTTGAACTGTGGTGTTGGAGAAGACTCTTGAGAGTCCCTTGGACTGCAAGGAGATCCAACCAGTCAATCCTAAAGGAAATCAGTCCTGAATATTCATTGGAAGGACTGATGTTGAAGCTGGAACTCCAACAGTTTGGCCACCTGATGCAAAGAACCAACTCATTGGAAAAGACTCTGGTGCTGGGAAAGACTGAAGGAGGAGAAGGGATTGACAGAGGATCAGATGACATCACCGACTCAATGAACATGAGTTTGGGTGGGCTCTGGGAGTTGGTGATGGACAGGGAGGCCTGGTGTGCTGCAGTCCATAGGGTTTCAAAGAGTGGGATCTGACTGAGCAACTGAATTGAACTAAACTGAACTGAACTGAACTGAACTATGTGCTATCAGGTGATTTTCTTAAACTTGCTGGGTTTATTTCCCTCATCTTTGTAAGCTTCATGCTCCTCACAAATTTGTTCTGAAGGTTAAATGAGGTGCATACAGCAATTAGCACAGTCCTGAGCAGCTAGGAAATCCCAGTCCCCACCAGTTCTGCTTTGTGGTATTCATAAAATTCATCACTGGGCTTCCCTGGTAGCTCAGCTGGTAGAGAATCTGCCTGCAATGCAGGAGACCCCAGTTCAATCCCTGGGTCGGGAAGATCCCCTGGAAAAGGGATAGAGCACCCACTCCGGTATTCTTGGGCTTTGCTGGTGGCTCAACTGGTAAAAAATCAGCCTGCAATGCAGGAGACCTGGGTTCCATCCCTGGGTTCAGAAGATACCCTGGAAAAGGGAACCCACTCCAATATTCTGGCCTGGAGAATTCCATGGTCTGTATAGTCCGTGATGTCACAAAGAGTTGGACATGACTGAGTGACTTTGTTCATCACTTATCACACGTTCATCACTAGGAGGTTATCCCCTCCCCCTTTTCGGCATTTTTGTCAATCTCTCCCAGTTCTAAAGATCTTACAGGCAGTGTACTCTGCAAAGTATCCTTTAGTATCTCCTTTAGTACTCCTTTAGTATCTCCAATAATACTGTAGATTGTGTCAGTTTATGGATGGAGAGAGCTTCAAAAAATGCTGAAATACTTTACCCTTCATCAAACCAAGTTTTCTTCAAGTACTCAATCACATCAGTGTCTTATGAACAAAATGATTTCAAACATTTACTCTCATCCTCTCCTTGGTGTCCAGCCACCTGGCTGGTGCCCCTTGCCCTCCCTGCAGCAGAACCATATTCCACCTTCCAGGTAGTTGCTTTGCATATTTCTTGCCTTTCTGATCAGGTTTGTTTCCATGGAAACGGGAGAATTTGTTCCCTTCTCCTGACTTCCTCCCACTGCAGGATGTGTGGGTCAGCAGAAGGAATGCCTGTTTCACTTTGTCTTGATGAGATTAGGCAGCTGGACTGCGCTGCACTTCCAAAGCTAAGCCGTTCTCCTCTCTCTGTCTCCAAAACAAGCCTATTTGTAGCTGAGGCCCTGTTACGGTCTCGCGACACAGCCATAAAGCCACTCTCTACCCTGGAGTGCTCAGAAACGTACGGCGAGTTAATGAATGAGCAGACGAGTAAACAATTAAGAAAGCCAACTGAGGGAACTGCATTAACCAGAGTTGAACTGACACTAGATATCTGGGAAGAAATTCCTTAGACTCCTGAGAAAGCCCTCTTTTATTCTCTCTATAAAAGATACAGAGATGTTCTTCCTGCTGTAACGTGAAGATGAGGTGAAGGAGGAGGAGGAGAAAGAGGGATTTAGACAATTACAAATTTTATGCCGTCCCATTGTGTATATTGGTTTACAAATGGCCAGGTATCTTCTTGTTCATTTAATCCTCAATATATATTTATTAAACAACTACCTTCTGTAGCTGTACGTTGAATAGACACAGTTACTGCTCTTTCTTCATAATAATCCTGAAAAGTATAAAGGGCATAGAATTAAACGTTGCCCACGTAAGGATCAGCACCTGAAACTTGCTCAGCATTGGTCAGCGGGGGACTTGGGACTTCAGTCCAAGGTGGTGCCCTCTGCCTGTACCAACCTATCTCCTTTATACTCTGATGAGATCAAGCAGATCAGCATCACCACATTCAAGCTACTTGCGAGCCATAATAAATGACCCCCTTCATAAGATATATGTATACTGGGCAAAAAGGCTTTATGCATAGTCAGGAACTCAAAGTATATGCACATTGCCTTCCTAATATAGTTTATGCCCAGAATCTGAGAAAGGGAGATTAGATGACATTCGTAATCCACATCTAGACAGTCAAGAATTAACAGCACTAATCTCCAGGATGTAGTAAATGCTACACCAAGCTCTTTTTAGCTATCACATAATTAAGCAAACTAATTTCAATGCTAATATTTGGATTTGAACTGTGAACCCTGATCAAATTAAAAAGCAATGCTTTGCTAAATTTTTAATGGCAAATACTGTTTACTACACCAAAACCAGAAGCTAAATTCCAAGGAACCACAAGTGACAAGTGAACAATTTCAAATGGCTACACTGGAAAATATTGAGCTTGAAAATCAAAGTAACATCTAGAAGTAAATGTCAATCATTCCCACATTTTTTTTCATTTTAGCCTCTGCAATTAACTGCCCGGGCATTCAACGGAAGGGGAAGGTCCTGCTCTCATGCTAATAAGACTGGCCAACATGGCAGCCAAGTTCACTGAAGCCAGCACAATTGAGCTTGTCATTTGGAAACCAATAGTATGGATTGCGGGGAGGGGGGGAGTGTAGAAAGCACAGACCCTCCTTAGTAAACTGGAACTGGTTTGCAAAGGACAGCTGCAAAAGCGAATCTCACGTTTCCCTCTGTTGCAATCCCGAGGAACGGAGAGCGTGGCTCTTACCCATCTATTTTGGTAACATCACACGCCCACAGAGAGTCCAGAGGCAAGAGGAAGAAAGGCTGGCTCTCCCCTGCTGTACCCTGGAGAGCCAGGCACTCTGAACGCTGCTAAGGAAAGCTAATAAACATGGTAACCAGGAAAAAGAACCAGAGGCAAGCAACGGATCGATGGACCAGATTACTGAATTCATTTCCAATTATGTCAGAATTTGAACTGTTGGCTGAGGTCATGGTGGGGAGAGCAAGGAATTAGAACAAGACACAGGTGGAATTAAAGACGGAAGGCAACACTGGATGGGGTCAATGGAATGACCTGCTGTAGAAGCTGGCAAAATCCCCACAGTCATTTCCTTTCTCCCGTTGCAAACAGGCGGCCGTCGCTACCACCCCACTGAAACTGCTTTTGCCAGGATTCCAACTTGAAAAGGTAAATTCCCCACTTACCAGAAGTGGTTGACCCTATAGGGTTCATATAAATTTGATTCATCCTCACTTAGGCATCCAGGGAGGCCCTCCTAACTTGAGCAGGCACCAAGGCTCTCAGAATTGAACCTTGCCTATCACATGGAAAAAACACTCCAAAGTTCTTTCCATTCATTCACTCATTAACAAATACTCATTTTCTCCTCTGTGTCTGACCTAGTTTTAAGCACTGGGAATGTGGCTAAGCATTTGAATAATAATAATACTTTATTGTTATTTCGTTCATCATAATAGAATTAAACTTTCTTTTAGAAGCAGACCCTAAGTTGAAAGCACTATGAAGTCTCCAGCAAAAGCCACAAATACATGCTCAAGCTCTCCTATTCTGTTGACTTAAGGCTTTGCTCTCTTTCAGACTTCTCAAATCATGAAAAAAAAAATGTTTCCTTAACAAAATAACTCAATTTTAAAACCATAAATACACGAGCTAAACAGAAGGAACCTCCGAGTGATAACTGAAACATACGTTTGTATGTGAAAGGAGTAGTTTTTCATTCTATTTATGAGGGTGACTCCGGAGAAGGCAGTGGCCCCCCACTCCAGCACTCTTGCCTGGAAAATCCCATGGATGGAGGAGCCTAGTAGGCCGAAGTCCATGGGGTCGCTAAGAGTTGGGCACAACTGAGTGACTTCACTTTCACTTTTCACTTTCATGCATTGGAGAAGGAAATGGCAACCCACTCCAGTGTTCTTGCCTGGAGAATCCCAGGGACAGAGGAGCCTGATGGGCTGCCGTCTATGGGGTCAGACAGAGTCAGACATGACTGAAGCGACTCAGCAGCAGCAGCAGCAGCATGAGGCAACAGCAGACTTCATTTAATTTTAATTTTACCTTTCTTAAAAATAAAAACAAGCCCAGCAGAATTCCAGAGTTGCAACAATATCCGACAATCCTGAAATTACTCCAAAACTCAGTACACGTGTGTTCAGCTGCTTCAGTCCGGTCCAAGTCTGTGTGACCCTATGGACGGTGGCCCACCAGGCTCCTCTGTCCAGAGATTCTCCAGGCATGAGTACTGGAGTGGGTTGCCATGCTCTTCTCCAGATCTTTCCAACCCAAGGATCAAATCTGTGTCTCCTGCATTGCAGGAAGATTCTTTATCCACTAAGCCACCTAGAAAACCCCACAAAAGCTAGTAAGTCCATGAAAATAAGCTCAGCCTGAAAACTCTGAAAATAGTTCTACTTATTCCCAAAGTCTGTCTAGGAAGGATCTGTTTAATTTCAAGTTAAAAAATAACCAATTTTACTGAGTTTATTACAGCACCACAGCTACAGACTGAAGGGGCGAAAGAAACAAAATTACGAACCGTGCCTTGTGTGCCAAGGTGGATGCCTGCACAGCCACTCAGCCATGTCCGACTCTTCGTGACTCCATGGACTGTAGCCCCCAGGCTCCTCTCCATGGGATTCTCCAGGCAAGAATACTGGAGGGGGGTACCATCCCTTCTCCAAGGGATGTTCCCAACCCAGGGATTGAACCTGAGTCTCCTGCATTGGCAGGCGGATTCCTTACCACTGGCTAAGCAAGGAAACAAAAAGCAGTTTCACACTGTAGCTGAACCCCCAGCGCCCCACCCCCCTCCCGC
>SJYC01088567.1:0-27001 GCA_006408675.1 Madoqua kirkii
TGTCATGAACCTCATTCTATAGTTCATCAGGTGCTCTATCTATCAGATCTAGGCCCTTAAATCTATTTCTCACTTCCACTGTATAATCATAAGGGATTCCATATACCCCATCGAAACAAGAATTAGTGGTTTGCCTCTGGCAGTGGACAGTCTAGTAGAGATGCTCAAAAGTCCTCTCCCAAGCCTCTTGCCGTTAATAGGGAACACAACAGGAGCAGGTGATTCTTCCACTCACTGGTGACTGAGCTCTCTTCCCTCTAATAGCAGAATGAGACTTCCTTACGTTTGTTTATGGTGTCAGAGCTTTCAGTGTGAAGCTACAAATATTTTCTTAGCTAAGACTCATAACCAACTTGTAAAGTGGGTGCTACACCTGCTTATCATCTCCATTCTCCTAAAGAGGAAAGTGAATGAAGCCCAAGGAAACATATTAACTTGTTCAAAGTCAAACAGGCAGAGTGCCTTTGAGCTGGAATAATGATAATGCAACACAAAAGTAACCACCTGTGGAGTGTTTATTTTGTGCTAAATTCCAAGCACTTCACATAAGCTATTACTAATTTAATTATTAAAAGAATCCCGTAAGGAAGGTATTCACGAGCTCATTTTGTATCCTCCACAGGAAGTGCCGAGGTACTTTTTAGACCATCAAAGAACATTGATGGTTTATACACAGAAAGTACCTGGCCACTTGCTGTGGGTAGGTAATATTTAGACTATAAGTGAAAGTCACTGAGTCGTGTCCAACTCTTTGTGACCCCCGTGGATTATAGAGTCCATGGGATTCTCCAGTCTAGGTTCGATGCAGGATGCAGGATGCTTGGAGTTGGTGCACTGGAATAACCCAGAGGGATGGTAAGGGGAAGGAGGTGGGAGGGGGGTTCAAGAGTGGGAACTTATGTACACCTCTGGTGGATTCATGTTGATGTGTGGCAAAGCCAATACAGTATTGTAAAGTAAAAAATAAATAAATAAATAAATATTGTCTAATTAAAAGAGGAAATAATTTAAAAATGATTCTCATTTGACAGGCTGTCTATTATCCTAAAGGAAATCCACCCTGAATATTCATTGGAAGGACTGATGCTGAAGCTGAAGCTTCAACATTTTGGCCACCTGATGTGAAGAGCTGACTCACTGAAAAAGACCCTGATGCTGAGAAAGACTGAGGGTGGGAGGAGAAGGGGGCAGCAGAGGATGGGATGATTGGATGGCATCACTGACTCAATGGGCATGAGTTTGAGCAAACTCCAGGAGATAGTTGAGGACAGAGAAGACTGGTATGCTGCAGTTCATGGAGTCGCAAAGAGTTGGACATGATTTAGCAACTGAACAACAATAATACCTATTATTTGCACCTTAGTATGAATAAATATTTTGAGCATAGGCTTTGACTGGGGAGGCAAGCAGAAAAATAATCTGAGATGGGATGACAGAGAGGGGGAAACAGGCAAAAAGGAAGCAGGGCTCATAGCAAATTGAATCCACACCTTTGACTGTGCCTGTCTTGTTCACCAGGAGCAAATCAGTGTGCAGTCACCCTTCTAGTCATTTCACCCATCATTCCTCAATTGCCTCCAGGTTTCTCATCCTTCCACCAACATCCGCAGCGCCACAGACTCACTCATGCACGCACATAAAAAAACATTTGCCCAGCTTATTCTCAGGATGTGAGTCAGTCACTCAGGGAACTCTGTCTCTAGCGTGATTCCTTCTACAATTTAATAAAAGGAAAAAGAAGAAAAAAACCACAGCAGGCATGATGATAGCGATGAAGCAAAACCCACTAATAATGTAGGGACAATAAAAGAAAAAATAAACTGAGTGAGTAGATGTTTTATCACTAAAACGGTTTACTGGAGTCCCTGCTGGTGCTGAGTACTTAAATGCTTTAAATGTATTTTATTGTAGAATAGTTGTAGACACTTCCTGCAGGGAGTTCGGAAGGATCCTACAACATCAGTGTATGACCGTGGGACACTTTCCACAGACAATTTCACATCAGGAAATGAATGAGAAAGTAACGGGAAGTGAGCCAGGTCCGCAGATCAGAGGTACCTAAACACGCATCATTAGTGACTCAGTGTAGAAGCGTGTTCCCCACACCCCAGGCTGCTAACCCACTGCCAGTGCCTCTGGCTTCAGCAAGGAAACGCCTACAATGTAGGGCTCAGTAGCCTTTGGACAGTCCCTGCAATGGACTAAATGTGCACTCCTCCAAAATTCAGATGCTGAAATCCCAGCTTCCATAATGAGAGGGACCCTCAGGGGCGGCTATGTCGACAGGGCGAGGGCCTCGCAAATGAGACCCCAGACAGCCTGTTCGCTGCTTCTGCCGCAATGGAGCAGGTCTTTCCACCACCGCCCCCCACCCTGCCGTGTACTCGGACTGCCTTTTGTCTGTGGAAAATTTTAGCCAAAGAATAAGTTTAATCAAAGAAATGAAGACATGCAGAAACAAAGGCAAACAAGCAAAGGACACTAAATAGTAATGATGCAGTCACTAAGCATCATCAAGAGCATTCAGCTCCCCTCTCAAGAGCTGTGGACAATATGCTGAGCCATATCCTGTGAAAGTGAAGGTCTCTCAGTCACAATTTTTTGCGATGCCTTGGACTGTATAGTTCATGGAATTCTCCAGGCCAGAATGCTGGTGTGGGTAACCTTTCCCTTCTCCGGGGAATCTTTCCAACCCAGAGATTAAATCAGGTCTCCTGCTTTCAACATTTTGGCCACCTGATGTGAAGAGCTGACTCACTGAAAAAGACCCTGATGCTGAGAAAGACTGAGGGTGGGAGGAGAAGGGGGCAGCAGAGGATGGGATGATTGGATGGCATCACTGACTCAATGGGCATGAGTTTGAGCAAACTCCAGGAGATAGTTGAGGACAGAGAAGACTGGTATGCTGCAGTTCATGGAGTCGCAAAGAGTTGGACATGATTTAGCAACTGAACAACAATAATACCTATTATTTGCACCTTAGTATGAATAAATATTTTGAGCATAGGCTTTGACTGGGGAGGCAAGCAGAAAAATAATCTGAGATGGGATGACAGAGAGGGGGAAACAGGCAAAAAGGAAGCAGGGCTCATAGCAAATTGAATCCACACCTTTGACTGTGCCTGTCTTGTTCACCAGGAGCAAATCAGTGTGCAGTCACCCTTCTAGTCATTTCACCCATCATTCCTCAATTGCCTCCAGGTTTCTCATCCTTCCACCAACATCCGCAGCGCCACAGACTCACTCATGCACGCACATAAAAAAACATTTGCCCAGCTTATTCTCAGGATGTGAGTCAGTCACTCAGGGAACTCTGTCTCTAGCGTGATTCCTTCTACAATTTAATAAAAGGAAAAAGAAGAAAAAACCACAGCAGGCATGATGATAGCGATGAAGCAAAACCCACTAATAATGTAGGGACAATAAAAGAAAAAATAAACTGAGTGAGTAGATGTTTTATCACTAAAACGGTTTACTGGAGTCCCTGCTGGTGCTGAGTACTTAAATGCTTTAAATGTATTTTATTGTAGAATAGTTGTAGACACTTCCTGCAGGGAGTTCGGAAGGATCCTACAACATCAGTGTATGACCGTGGGACACTTTCCACAGACAATTTCACATCAGGAAATGAATGAGAAAGTAACGGGAAGTGAGCCAGGTCCGCAGATCAGAGGTACCTAAACACGCATCATTAGTGACTCAGTGTAGAAGCGTGTTCCCCACACCCCAGGCTGCTAACCCACTGCCAGTGCCTCTGGCTTCAGCAAGGAAACGCCTACAATGTAGGGCTCAGTAGCCTTTGGACAGTCCCTGCAATGGACTAAATGTGCACTCCTCCAAAATTCAGATGCTGAAATCCCAGCTTCCATAATGAGAGGGACCCTCAGGGGCGGCTATGTCGACAGGGCGAGGGCCTCGCAAATGAGACCCCAGACAGCCTGTTCGCTGCTTCTGCCGCAATGGAGCAGGTCTTTCCACCACCGCCCCCCACCCTGCCGTGTACTCGGACTGCCTTTTGTCTGTGGAAAATTTTAGCCAAAGAATAAGTTTAATCAAAGAAATGAAGACATGCAGAAACAAAGGCAAACAAGCAAAGGACACTAAATAGTAATGATGCAGTCACTAAGCATCATCAAGAGCATTCAGCTCCCCTCTCAAGAGCTGTGGACAATATGCTGAGCCATATCCTGTGAAAGTGAAGGTCTCTCAGTCACAATTTTTTGCGATGCCTTGGACTGTATAGTTCATGGAATTCTCCAGGCCAGAATGCTGGTGTGGGTAACCTTTCCCTTCTCCGGGGAATCTTTCCAACCCAGAGATTAAATCAGGTCTCCTGCTTTGCAGGCAGATTCTTTACCAGCTGAGCCACCAGGGAAGCCCAAGAATACTGGAGTGGACAGCCTATGCCTTCTCCAGTGGATCTTCCCAACCCAGGAATTGAACTGGGCTCTCCTGCCTTGCAGGTGGATTCTTTACCAACTGAGCTATCATATCCCCTGGACTGTCTTATAAATCCCATACAGCCTATGCCTCTCCAGTGGATCTTCCCAACCCAGGAATTGAACTGGGCTCTCCTGCCTTGCAGGTGGATTCTTTACCAACTGAGCTATCATATCCCCTGGACTGTCTTATAAATCCCAAAAGCCACACCAGGCGGAGAAATTAACATGATGCCCAGACTATACCCATGATATAAGCTGTCACAGTTCTTAGAACTGTCCTCAAAGAAATGGAAACAAAGCGCCCTAAAACTAAAAATTTGCTGTGCCTAAAGCAATCAAGATGATGCAAGCCAGACCCCTGAGGGCCAGTGTGAAGATGACCGTCAGAGCCGAGGGTGCTGTTTCCGCGTGTAGCCCCCTCCTCAGCCTATGGAGCGCTCATCCCCCGCCTGTTCGCAGAGGAGTTGACTTTGGAGAGATGTCTGCCCTCCCCCTCTCAGCTGCCGGCATCTGAAATAAAGCCAACTTTCCTTTCCACCAACCTGGTCTGCTTATTGGCTTTGGGGCTGGGAGCGGTCAGACCCCACGCCTTTTGGTAACACTATCATGGGAGGATGTGGGAGAAGACGGCCATTAGTGAGCCGAGGAGCAGACCATGCCGGCTCCTCGATCTTGGACGAGCCTGCAGAACTATGAGAAATAAGTGTCTGCTGTTTCTGAGCCACATGGCCTGAGGTATTTTGGTGCAGCAGCCTGAACCAACTCAGTCAGTCCCTGATGACCACCCTTCCCCCGGGGAACGCTGCAGGTCACATGCCCGAACGCTATAGTTGGATTTCTTTCTAGATAAGACTTTGTTTGAGGCCAGAGGATCATCATTTCTGCCAGTGGGGACAGAGGAATATCCTAGGGAGAGATGTTCCATCCAGGGCTTTATCCCCTTCCAAGTACGACAACTTCGGTTGGCATCTAACGGCCCCTGGGTGGTAAGGAGCCACACACATGCTTTTCATTCCCCAGAAAGAAGCCTCAAAGGCCCCGGGCGATGAAGTCAGCTCGCAAAGTCTCCCAGGCCTAATATTAAGCAATTCATCAGAATGAAAATGAAAAAAAATCCTGGTCCCAGAGTAATCAGACTATAGATTTCTTACATTTGGGCGCCTTTCCAGAGGTGGGAGGGACCAGACTTATAACATCCCTGCACTGATGGCTCAGCTGTGGGTCTTGAAAGCCCCCAAACTGACGGTGAGAGGCACAGTTCTAAAATCAGTTCTAAGTCTTCCCTATACCGGGAATCTTGCCACTCACCAGAGGCAGGGCCCAACAGCCTCTGGACACAGGAGCCAACAGCACAAGGTCATTGTCAGAAGCTCTATCTAGTGGATAGATCCTGCAAGCAATGTGCTTTCTGAAAATTCTGGACGTTCACACACATACTCTAAACACACGTACTCTTTCTGGATTTTCACTGCAATTCAGTGACATCTTCAATGGTGCTGGGTAATTGGAAAATGGATATAAATAGGTCTGGAAGTTTTCCAGCACCGTAGAATTTGCAAACACTGTGCAGAGTCCATAAGCAAACAGAAGTCACAAAGAAACCCTCCCCTTCGGAATTACTCAGGGATTTAACTGGAAGAGATTTTAGTTTGTTTTGAGGTAATGCCAGGAGGCCGTGCAAATAAGGACAAAGCAGAGAGGAGTAAGGTGGGAGGGAACGTCACTTTCTGGTAGAGAAGAAAGACGAGTGTGATCACCCATGTGTGATGGTGAGTGCGTGCGGCATGCAGAGCCCTCTGGCGAGGCAGCTTAAAAGAAAAGCTCTAGAGACACGGGGTGGCGTCCTGGCACTGTTGGGCACCTCACCCCAGGAGCTCTGGACTCACCTTCAAAACCGTCTGCCTCCAAGGCAGCAGGACATCTGCTCTAAGTCATATCTGATAGTGTGTGTGTGTGTGTACATGTGTGTGAGAGAGGGCATGTGTGGGTCTTCCCAGGTGGCTCAGGGGTAAAGAATCCACCCGCCAATGCAGGAGACACGGGTTCGATCCCTGGGTTGGGAAGATGAGGGAACGGCAACCCACTCCAGTATTCTTGCCTGAAGAATCCCATGGACCGAGGAGCCTGGCGGGCTACAGTCCACGGGGTTGCAAAGAGTCGAACATGACTGAAGCAACTTAGCATGCCCGCATGCACAAGCATGTGTTTGTGTGCAAGTGTGTACCCTGCACAGATTCTCGTCTACTTTGTGAAGCAAGCAAATACCCCGACCTTAACTCAACTGCCCATTCTCCTGCATAGAAGGTGTTATTAGCACACAGGGCGCTGCACACCTGTGCACACACAGGAGAGGCGTGTGCCTCCTCTGGGGGTTTACATTCTTAAAAGTGTTGAGCAAAGGCAACCTTCCTTCTCAGTCCCTTTCTGCTTTTTCTTAGGTTTTTAAAATCTTTTCTATTGGATTAACAATGTTGTGTTAGTTTCGAGTGTACAGTAATTTGATTCAGTTACACATATACAGGTATCTATCACTTGTCAAATTCTTTTCAGATTTAAGTTATTACAGAATATTGAGCAGAATCTTCTGTACTATACGGTAAGTCCTTGTTGGTTATCTGTTTCAAGTGTCATCGTGAGTCCATTTCACTCCCAAATTCCTAACTTGTCCCTTTCATTCACTACCGATTCACTGCCTGGCGATGCCCCAGGAGACTCTCTGTCTATCTCTGCCCACCCAGGATGCCACAGCTCACTCAGAACTCTCTGTGAAGACTCTAGAGGGGGTTTCGAGTATTTTGTTTTAAAACAGGTTTAGATTTTAAAAAAGATTAAAAAGCCAGTGCAGAGAATTCCCCTACCCATCAAGCATACACCCAGTCTTCCTCTGTTCGCGACATCTTCCATTGAGATGATACAATTGTCAGAATTAACAAACCCGTGCAGATGGCTTACTATGAACTGAACTCCACACTTGATTGCAGCTCCTCCAGTGTTCGCCTAGTGTCCTTTTTCTGGTCCAGGACCCCACCTGCGCTCTCACGTGACTTCAGCTTTCACGTCTTTTTAGGCTTCTCTTGACTGGGACTGTCTCTCTGACGCTCTCTCTCTTTTTTTATGACAGATTCGAGGAGCACTGGTCAGGTATTTTGTGTCATGTCCCTCGACTGAGGCTCCTTGGAGGCTCATCTCGTGAATAGATGGGCCGCAGGCAGGGCAGGAGGCCGCAGAGGCCAAGCGCTTTGGGCGTCGCATCCTGTAAAGGGGTGTCGCCACGGTTTGTCCTGCTCTTTGCGACCCTGTGGACTATACCCTCCCCTGTCCATGGGATTTTCCAGGTAGTAAAACTGGAGTGGGTTCCCTTTTCCTTCTCCAGGGGACTCTTCCCACCCAGGGGTGGAACCTGCGTCTCCTGCATTGGCAGGTGGGCTCTTTACCACTGAGCCACCTGGGAAGCCTTTCCTACAGAGGGCACCCACTATCAATACGGCGTCACCATTGATGGCGACCCTGCCTGCCTGCCTGAGGCTGCGGCCCTTGGGTTTCCTCGCTGTAAAGTGACTCTGTCTCCCTGTCCACACTGTGCTCTTTGGGAGGAAATTTCCATCTGCAGCCCACACTAGAAGAGTGGAGAGTTCTACTCCGCTTCCCAGAGGGCAAAGCATCTGTTCAAACTACTAGGAATTACTCTGTGTCAGAGATGGGTCTATTCTCCTCCACATATTGCTTTATTCAGTCATTTATACCAGTAAGGACTTTATTGATATTTGCTATATTTGGGACGTTAAAGGCTAGAGAAAGAATGATTTGGGTTATTTTCTATATAAACACAGAGAGTTGCAGCTTTGACTAGTACAGGGACCAGGAAGATATAGAGTGCAAAACCAATTACATTTCTCCCTACTAATGGCTGAGACAACAACTGCCTATGATTTTTAAAGCCCAAAGACAAGAGATCTGACCCAAGCAGCTGGTGTAGTGTTCTGAAGTCATCTTGAGGGGTGAAATATATAAAGAGAATTCCAAATGTTAAAGGTTTCAAGCATGGAGAAACTAAAATTTCCCTTTAAGATGAAGAACAAATATGCCTTCCCAATTGCCACCAGTATTTCAGTGTGGTATTGGTTAGTTATATTGGAAAAGGAAAGGAAATAGCTTTAAAGACTGTAAAGAAAGAGATTTAAAGTGCCTTTGTTTACAGATAATATTACCATCTATCTAGAAAGATAAATTGAATCAACAAACTTTTAATGGAAAAAGATTAAAAGTAAAAAGAGAGTTCAGCAGTTATCTGGATAGAAGATCAATCTAGAAAAATCAATAGTATTTCTCCATCCTGGGCGAGATGGACTCAAAATAAAATTAAAAATGATATTTTTCAAAATTACAAATATTATAAAGGATCTAGAAATTAACTAAATCAAGAATGCGTGAGATTTCTACAGAGAAAAAATTAAAAGTTTGATGACGAACATAAAAAATCTATTTGAATAACTGAAGACATGCCATGCTATTAAATGAGCTGCCTTGATATAAAAGTATTGATTTTCCCTACATTGATCTAAACTTCAATGACATTCAATCAAAATAGTTGTCAGATATTTACAAGAAATTCATTAAACTTAATCTGGAATTTATAAAGCAGAAGCATGTGTATAAAGAGACAAATCAAGTTTACATAAAAAAAAAGAAGAGAGAGAACTTGGAGAACTTTCTGCATTGAAGTTAAAACATACTGCCAGGCGCAGCTACTTGAAATTACCATATTTGTGGGTCAGATGATTAAATAGTAGACATTTTATGTCATAGTATATAAAAATCATTATGATTAAAAAATACAGGGTCATTGTTGAACAAACAGATTAACAGAGCACTGAAAGAGCGTGAAAGGTCAGGAACAGACCTGTCAATCTCCAGAAACAGAATATATGATGAGGAGGACAGCAAAACTGATGAGAAAGGACAACTTGATCCAACACAAGGCACATGAGGCACATTCAACACAAGGCACAGAAAATTATGTGAGGAAAATACGTGGAAAAATTCATCTCATTTCGTGGAGAAAAAACAATCTCTTCCCAATAGCACTATACAGCAAGGTAGATGAAAGCTTAAATAGGGAAGGTGAAACACTGAAGCTCATAGAGTAAAAAGTAGAAGAAGCAGATCTGTGAACTAAGGGCAGGGAAGGACTCGTTTGAATAAAATAATGTATAGGGTTAAAAATGTCAAATTAGAGTATATCAAAATTAAGAGCTTCTGCTTGACGAGCACACACTGGACAAATTAATAAACACATGAGAGAGCTGAAGAGCAGGCCACGTCTCCCAAAAACGGCGCCTAATTTCCAGAATATGAAAGGCGATCTGCCAGGCGAAAACCAAACCCCAAAAACCAACAAGAAAAGCTACACCAACCAAACACTCCAAATGCGTGTAAGATATCAGCAAGGACGTTTTAACACAGAAAGCTCAAAAGTTAATAATCACAGGAAGAAATGCTCAAAGTAATTTGAAGTTCAGTTCCGTTCCGTCGCTCAGTCCTGTCCGAGTCTTTGCGACCCCATGAATCGCAGCACGCCAGGCCTCCGTGTCCATCACCAACTCCCGGAGTCCACTCAGACTCACGTCCATCGAGTCCGTGATGCCATCCAGCCATCTCATCCTCTGGCGTCCCCTTCTCCTCCTGCCCCCAATCCCTCCCAGCATCAGAGTCTTTTCCAGTCAGTCAACTCTTCTCACGAGGTGGCCAAAGTTAGAAAAATACTAATTAGGTCAGGCATAAGACTGCATATAATAGGAAGTATACGCAATGCTTTCTTTCTCTAATTTTTTTGACCATTTGGCACATGGGATCCTAGTTCTCCAACCAGGGCTCAAACCTGTGCCCTGTCTTGGAAGGTGAAGTCTTGGCCACTGGACTTCCAGGGAAGTCCTCATAATGCCAGTTTTGATAAAAGGTTTTTGAACTGCAGAATCCTCACACATCGTTGGTAGGAGTGTAATGTAAACCTGTGTAGCCAATCCAGAGAGCAATCTGGCTTCACTGAAGACTGCTTAGTCAAATAAAAAGTACACAAATTCTAATATATTGAGATCCAGCAATTCCATCCCTGGGTATATATGCCCAGACTAATTTTACAGAGTCACAAACAGACATGAGCAAACATGCTACTATAGCTTTATTTAGACAGGGAGACGCTGTCCACCCGGGGAGAGGATATGGACTAACATGCAGCCTCATTAATGCAACAGAATGTGGCCACAGGAGGAAGCACGTACGGCTCTGGAAAGCATCGGACCTATTGCCACGGCTGCTACTTAATAAACAAAACCTGAAAACACCAAGCAGTAGGGAGGGCGTGAAGAAACCGCAATTGCCAGCAGCTAGCAGTAATGTAAAACAACACAGCGGCTCTGGGAAACAGGACGATGGTTACTCCAAAATTAAATCTAGAATTACCGTATGCCCTGGTAACTCTACTTCAGGATGCACATTCAAAAGAACTGAAAGCGGGGACTTCAAGCAGATATTTATACGCTCCTGCTCGCGGCAGCATGAATCGCAGTAGCCAAAAGCAACCAAAACGTCCATCCGTGGATGGATGGATGGATGGATAAGCTACTTGTGGTGTATTTGTTCAATGAAAACATTATTCAGCCTTCAAAAGGAGGGAAATTCTGAGGCATGGGTGCACCTGGAGCTATTGTGCTAAGTGAAATGAGTCAGTCACAAAAGGATAAACAGTCGGTCCACTCAGTGAAGAATTCAGAGTGGCCAGACTCACAGAGACAAATAGTAGGATGGCTGTCACCAGGGTCTGTGCCGAGGGTGGAAAGGGGAGTCTTTACTCAGTGGGTACAGTTTCAGTATTTTGCAAGATGAACAGAATTCTGCGAGTGGATGGAAGTGATGTTAGTTGGACAGTGTGGATATACTTAATGCCTTTGACCTATATGCCGAAAAGTGGTTAAGATGGTAAATACTGTGTTATGTGTATTTCACTACAATTTTTAAAAAACGGTTGATGAAAAAGTAAGAAATGGAGACTTAGATAGATAACATTTACATGAATTTCACAATGCATTCATACAAGGGACTTCATGCAAAATATAGAGTAGGAAGATCTTGGAGTTGCTCCCTCCAGCAAAGCAGCTATCCAGCTGGTGAAACCATTTGGAGGCCACAGTTTCGGAACTCTGGAACCCAGCTGGAGCCTAAACCACGAGGGGACCTCTGGACGAAGGCTGCTGTTCTTGGGTGAGGGAGTGCCATGCGTGATCTAGCCACCAGTCCCCAGCTGTCAGCCCCGCCAAGGCTGTGGGGCTGGTGCCTGAGAAAGTCTTTGATATTAATATTATATATGTAATATTTGGGAATATATATAAATGTCTCCAGGCAGAGAATGCTTTCTTAAATTCTCCATTAAAAAATCATTCAGTCCTTGTCAAGGGAGCTGAGAGCAGAGATGCTGGAACTGAGTATGTCAGTAGCACTGCCAGCTGACGATCACTCAGGGAGGAGAATAAATCTCGACAAGTATTATGTCAGTGAGGGAATGTGTTTCAAGTTACTAAAGGGCTTTTCAGCTATGCAAGTGCACATATCTGCAGAAAAGGTACACCACCGCTCACCACACCATCGCTCACTTTCAGGGGCTGGAGAAAGGAGGTGATGAGCTAGTCAGTCCTCAAGTCACAAAGTGATGATGCGAGAGGAGGAGCCAGTGCCTGCCGAAACTCACCCGGAGCGGCCCGCAGCCCCGGGTCTGGCCACGTGCGTGCGTCTCACTGCTGCCCCCAGGTCTCTGAAGCTTCAGCGTTCACCCCTGCCCTCCCTTGGAGCACCTTGCCTCCTGGCACTGTCCGCAGGAACACAATCTCAGTTCTTCCCTCTGCCAGGATGACTTGGCCCATCTGCAGCATATTGATTGAAACTCAAGTGGAAACTTTTGAGTCGTGTTTTTTTTAAAAAAAGAAAGAAAAACATCAGACACAACTGAAAAAAACTCAAATGCTGTTCAGTTCTCTGGGTTTGTGCCACACTGGAGGGAACAACGTGTAGATTCTTCTTCAAAAGCTGTCAGAATATTTGCCTTCAGTTTGCTCTGACTCAGCTCTCTGCAAGAAAGACATGGTTGCTACAGCTGATTCATCAATAACCACCTCTGGTTCAAGAGCAGTCACAAGTCACCTTTGAGGCCACTTGACCCACTTCAAGAAGGGGGTGCTTGTGGTCAGAACAGAACACACTTAACTCCGAGAGTGAGTATACCTTGAACCGCCCAGAGAAGGACAGCTGGATTTATCTTCTTCACTCTTGGGTTCATCCCAAAGGCTTTGAACAGAAATAAGTGTTTTGGGGAAAAGACACTATTTAGAAAATGTCAAATCACCAAGCGTTTATATTATCATGATGAGTCAACAAATGTTCTTTTAAAAAGAATGTCAGCCGTACCAGTCCCAAATATCTAGGGATTAAGAAGGCCATGCACATATCCGGGGCTGTGTGCATTTCTAAAAACATCTGAGAGGACCCCAGGCTCTCATCCTAGGCTGAACTTTAGGTCCTGTACAAGAGTAAGTGAAGGTTAAGACAGAGCTGTAATCTCCCCAAGCCCTGAAAGCCTTCCCAACACACAGAGCCCTTTAAGCAAAGGGTGAAAGTATTATTGGCTGCAAGCACAGAAGGAAATCTCTGATCAGTCATTAGCTGATTGCTAGGAATGGTGTCTTCACAGTACAGGGACACATGCCTTTCCGACTTAGTTAAGGAATGTCACCAAATGAAGAGACAGCAGCAGCAACAAAAGAGCAACGGAAAGGCATTTGCACCTGTGATGACCCAGTGTCTGGAGCTGAGCTTATCCCAGATTATCTGCGCATCCAAGGTCATCACAAGGGTCCTCGCAAGACCCCGGCAGGATGGTCCGAGTCAAAGAAAGCCACGTGACAATGAAAGCCGAGAAAGTCGAGATGTCACAGCAGCAGAGGACGAGAAGGAGACAGGGTGATGGGAGAGAAGTGGGAGGGATGCCAGGGCTGGCAGGAACCAGAGGAGGCAGGTGACCTCTGGAAGCTGGAAAGTTTCCCCTGGAGTCTTCTGCGGGATGACAGCCCTGCCAGCACCTTAGCTTTAGCCAGTGAAACGGATTTAGAATCAAGACCACCAGGGATATAAGATAATAAACCCAGGTTGCTTTAAGCCACTAAACGTGTGGGAATTTGCTACAGCCACGATAGGAAATTAATCCAATATACACGAGAAATAAGAACATATGTCCACACAAGAACTGTATACAAATGTTCTGACAGCAACACTTAACAATAACAATAAAGCTGAAAACAATGTCCATCCACTGATGAACGGATAAACAAAATGTGATATTTGCAAACAGTGGAATGTTACTTGCCATAAAATACTAATACGAGCTACCATGTGAATCAACTTTGAAAGCATGCTCAGCGGAAGAAGCCAGATATTTGCATGAAGTGTTCAGAAGGAGAAAAACTAGAGCAGCTCATGTGAATTACTAGGAGGATGGGAAGTGACCCTCAAACTGAGATTTCATTTGGGGATTAAACTGTTCTAATTACTATGTGGTGATGGTCGCACAACTCTGTATGTGCTAAAATCCCCTGAATTATATACGTTAAATGGAATAACTACACGTTGTGAGTTACATGTTAATAAAGGTGTTAAGAATCTGAAACAAACAAGGCATGCTTAGCTCACTCAGTTATTGCTGTATTAATGTAGCTCAGTTGTACTGACTCTTTATGACCCCAAGGGCTGTGGCCCACCAGGCTCCTCAGTCCATGCAATTCTCCAGGCAAGAATACTGAAGTGGGTAGCCATTCTCTTCTCCTGGGGACTCTTCCTAACCCAAGGGTCAAACCCTTGTCTCCTGCACTGCAGGCAGACTCTGTACTGTCTGAGACACCAGGGAAGCCCTCACTTCACTCTGCTTGACAGTAAGTATTTGAAACATGCAGCAAGCAATAAGGTATTGATCTTTATTTCTCATTTGAGCCTTTAGTTTTGTTCTAAGTATTAGCTAACTGACAGGGAATGCTAAGTGAATTTGCTTAAAATGAATTTCTACTCTATATTGTACCCTGGTTGGGCTCTGAACCATAAGGACCAATGGAAGAGACTAATGGTTTCACCGATTTTTAAAATTCTACTCAGGAACGTCTCTGGCAGTCCAGTGGTTAGGACGCCAGGCGTCCACTGCAGGGGGCTTGGGTTTGATCCCTGGTCAGGAAGCTATGATTCTGCGAGCCACAAGAGCAGCCAAATAAATGAATGAAATCCTGCTCATAGAAGGGTAATGGCTCTGCTACCTTCCTCCCCACCAGCCACGGAGCTTAAATATGTAAGTTTCGTCTCTTGCATCATTCCTTGTGTAGTAAGGCAACTCGATGCTGTTGAAATAGGTTCGTTTAAGCTTGCTTACTTTAGAGGGCTTCCCAGGTGGCATTGGTGGAAATGAAACCATCTGCCAGGGCTGGAGACGTAAAATGAGGCAGATCCCTGGGTTGGGAAGATCCGCTGGAGGAGGGCATGGCAATCCACTCCAGCAGTCTTGCTTTGAGAGTCCCCTGGACAGGGGAGCCTGGCAGGCTACAGCCCATAAGGTTGCAAAGAGTCAGAAATGACTGGATTGCCTTGGCAAGCATGTTTACAGGATTACTGTCCATCTCTAAATGGTAGATACGGATTAGGTTTAGCCTGTTTTCACACGCACATGCCTCACTACTCATGCTGGAGTATTTAAAATTAATCAAAGCTCAATGCTTGTAAACTGTGGTGTTGGAAAAGACTCTTATGAGTCCCTTGGACAGCAAGGAAATCAAACCAGTCCATCCTAAAGGAGATCAGCCTTGGGTGTTCATTGGCAGGACTGATGCTGAAACTGAAACTCCAATACTTTGGGCACTTGATTCAAAGAACTGACTCCTTTGAAAAGACCCTAATGCTGGGAAAGATTGAAGGTGGGAGAAAAAGGGGGCAACAGAGGATGAGATGGTTGGATGGCATCACCGACTCAATGCACATGAGTTTGAGTAAACTCTGGGAGATGGTGATGGACAGGGAGGCCTGGAGTGCTGCAGTCCATGGGGTTGCAAAGAGTCAGACACGACTGAGCAACTGAAATGAACTGAACTGAACTGAACTGAACTGAAGTGCTTGCATAAAGAAACATGTAGCTGAAGTAAGGCTATGTATGGAATGTTTAAGGAGTTAAGACTAATTATTGCCTTATTTCTTAGGTCAAAGAAGTTCTTTCCAAGGAAGCAGGCAGGAAAGTATTTGGGGACGGCATCCAGATAAGAGGATGCTTGCTCACTGCAGGAAGAAGCCCGGTGTGGGTGGAGCTTTTGAGCAAAGAGACGATGGCAAGGCCGAAGCTTGTAGGACCTTCAAGACCATATTGGCGGAGACTGCTCACGTACCTCAAGGTTTATCTTCAAAGCCTTTATTGTGAGCACTCTGTTGTTAATACCCACTGGTTACCTGCATGTCGTCCACATGGAGGAAAGGCTATACCCTACTTCCTTCACAGCCCTGTGGTTTGTGATAAACGGGTAGGTAACAAGGTAAGCTGAATGGGCTCTTACGAGAGAGAGTGAGTTTTTCTACATCCCGGCCTCCTTCCAGTTACATGGAAGGCAGACGTGATGACTGGAGGTTAGGTGGCCGACCTGACCAGCAGTGAGAGCCGTGTGCCTGAATAAGACAGAAGGGGTGTCTTGGATGCCCTGTTATATACGGAGTCAACCCCATCCACCTGCTCTCATTTCTCTCACATGATCAGCAAGACATTTCTATCCTGTTAACCCACTGTTGTCTCAGGTTTTCTGTCCTTCATGGTCAAATACAATCTGAATTAGTGTATCATTAAAGATGGCACAGTGGTAAAAAAGGAAAAAAAGAAAAATCCTCCTTCCAGTGCAGGAGATGCAGGTTCAGTGCCTAGATCAGGAAACGCCAACCCACTCCAGGCTTCTTGCTGGAAAATTCCATGGACACAGGCTCCTGGCGGGCTACAGTCCCTGGTGTCACAAGTCAAACACAACTGGACAGCTGAGCGCACACGCACACACACACACACACACACACACACACACACACACACACAAGGGTGTGCCAGTCACTCCTACGAGCTCTGGGAAGATCATAAAGGTTATGACGTGATTACCTTTTGCTTTAAAAGTTGCTTCCGTTGTTGCATGAGACATTTAAGTGGGAAATTTGGGGATGCCAGGAGACCAAGTGGGAAACCATTACAATAATTCATGTTAAAGCTGTTGGTGGATTTAGACTAAAACAGTGTCAGACCAAAAGAAAAATGAATTTGAGATATATTTAGCGTAGAGAATCAAGGGAGCTTGGTGGCTGATCCCTGTAGGGAGTGGAGGGAAGGGAGGTGTCAAGAATGACTCCAGTCTTTCTAAGCTGAGCAACGGGTGGGTTGAGGTGCTGTTTCCTGAAATGGGAAACACTGGAGGAAGAATGCTCTTCAGGGAGAGATCAAGAGTCTTAATTTGGGGCTGAGAAAACCTGAAATGGCTGTGGCTATGGCAACTTTTCAATTGGAAATGAAGACATGGAGATCCGAAGAGAGGTTTAGACTGGATTTGAAAATTTTTGTTGTGGTGTGCGCTCGATAAAAATTTCACCGGGGTCCTTTGGGCTACTGCTTTTCTCCCCCCTAATTTAGGATTTTGCTTTGTTAACTGAAGATTACTATCTGTTGCTTAGTGGTTCACAAAATCAATTTATTCTTTACTTCACTGGCTTCATTTTAAAAATAAGATAGAATTTCCAAGGCATGGTGCACCATTGAGAGTTTAAGTGTAATTCAAATCAAACTTGCGTTCCCAGTTTTATGGAGGTGCATGTAAACACACATACATGTACACGTTTGTATGCACACATAGAGTAGCACAGGGGATAGATGTGTATGTACATGAATGGATAAGCACGCAGGCTTTGTGAGAAGGCAGTTTTCTCTCTTTCGTCACTGCTGAACATCTGTTGCCTCGAATGGCATATGGCGGGCATTTGTAAGCATTAGCTGAGTGAAGAATATGTGGACATGTACGTAAGCGCACATTCACTGGGTTATGATGTAAATTTTATTTTTACTGTATTTATCTTGACATAACTTCAGATTTAAAGAAAATTTTGCAAGGGATCTTCCATGGAGGTCCAGTGCTTAAGAATCCGCCTTGCAATGCAGGGGACACAGGTTCAATCCCTGCTGCGGGAGGATCCCACATGTCATGGAGCAAATAAGCCGGAATGCCACAACCGCTGAGCCTGTGAGTCACAGCTCCAGCGTCCAAGCGCTGCAAGGACAGAGCCCGCGAGCCGCAACCAAGGCCCAGCACAGCCAAAGCGGCAAACACGGTAAAATCTCCTCCCCAGATCTCCTCAGTCACCTCCCCAAACACCTGACGTGTTACATTATGTGGGTGAGAGGTGTATGAGTTGGTAACTGTTACCCGGCCATCTTCTTTGGACAGGCTTTTTGCCATTCCAATCTCCCATCTCGGCCTCAAATAACATTTCCACCTCCCCGTTCAGGTAAAGATAGAGGGTGTCGTAGTGTCCAATCTAGGAAGTCGCCTTTGAAGAGTGGGGGTTAATTTTTCTTTTTGCAGTTAGGTTTACTCACAAGCTTGATGGTTCCTGCCATAGTAATCACTTAATAAACATTAGCCCTGGGAAAAAATGTAATCGTCCCATGTTCCAGTTTGTAATCCCTGTCAGAAATGTTTCCTTTCATTAATTTATTGCCAAAATAATTAAATGTGGATATTTTTAAGGCTGACTTTCCTACAAGAAACTGTTAAGAACTAAGAGGTATTGAAAAGACACAATGAGCAATAACGTCCATAAAATAATGATTCACTGCAAATTTTCTGCAATAGGGATGAGAAGGAAGCAGCTGACCACTGACTTGAGGGTCTCCAACATAATCAGACATCCTGCTTCACACGTGTGTGTGTGTGTGTGTGTGTGTGTGTGCGCGCACGTGAACATTAAGTCACTTCAGCTGCCTCTGTCTCTTTGCAACTCTATGGACCGTAGCCCACCAAGCTCCTCTGTCCATGGGATTCTCCAGGCAAAAATTCCAGAGTGTGTTGCCAGGCCCTCCTCCAGGGGTTCTTCCTGACACAGGGATTGAACCCACATCTCTCACATCTCCTGCACTGGCAGGTGGGTTCTTCATCACTAGCGCCACCTGGCAAGTCCCTTTTGTATGCAGCAATTTAAATAAAACCAAGTTTTCATCTGAGAGAGATTTCTCACATCACTATTGTTTGCAATAAAAATCTCTTGATCAAAAATATCAAAATTAATGTGTTTTTATAGTATAGCATAGTATTTTTGCAATAAATATAATTCCCTAGTGGCAAAAAGGTGTGCTAACTTAGCCCACCCCCACTAGCACCTATCTTTACATGACTGGACATACAGTAGGTGCTCAACAAATACTCACTACAGGGTTTTTCAAAGAGGACTTTGCCACAGGCTCTGAGATTGTCCTCTAGGTGGGATCCATCAGAGAAGTATCGGGCTTTCTGCTCTGTCTGCTCCATGGGCTGGTCAGCAGAGAACTTTTCCAGCCTGGGTGCACAGGGGGCAGTCCTACTAAGGATAAGTAGTCATTACCACTTTCCATTTTCTGGCTTTGAAAAGGAGAGTTCCTTCCTGTCCTCTTTCTATATAAATGGGAGAAGAAATGTGGAGACTCAGACACATTTTTTTTTCATAGTATTTGAGAACAAGGGGGGGAAAAAAAGCCTCCCCCTCAATTAAAGTCCTAAGAACTGATTCACTGAGTATGGTGAGCCTCAGTGACTTCATAGAGCAATTACAGGATCACCAGGAACCAGAAAATATAGCCTTAACCGCCTCCCACAAAATTCCAACGACCTAGGTGGTATTTAGTACACACCCGAGACTCCAGCTGTAACACCCGTCTTGGGTGGGGTGACAAATGTCTGTTAAAACCACAAGGCTGTGAGTGAAGCTGTCTGCCTCCGCTCCGGTGACTCTTGACCCACCCCGGGAATGATGACCCTGTCAGACTGGGGCTGAAGGGGGGCTTGTTGAGATGGAACCAACTCCCAAACACACCCAGCAACAACTCCCAGCTCTGGAGACAAACTCCCGACAGGCTTCCAGATGGAGCCTCAGACCACGACAGAGCCTGGAGCGGGGATGGGGCCGTGAGAGCAGAGCCTCCAAGGACAGGGCTCATCTGTGTCAGGACAGGTGTGCACGTGTTCCAGAAGAAGCCAGGTGCTTGGAGAGACGGGAGTGGGCAGGGGGAGACGGTGCATGAGGGGACTGTTCTCTTTAACTGCAAGCGTAGGAGCACACGGAGAGCAGATCCTCTGCGCTGCTCAGTCATCCCACAGAGGGTGAATTTGGCTCATTTTTGCAGGGGGAGCTGTAGAGACGCCACAAGCACACCTCCAAGTTCAGGGACGACAGAGGTGGAGTGTTGAGGCAGCTGCACCCATCAGTCACCAGCAAGGCTGCCCTGGGGGCTGGGGCAGGGGTATGTAGGCTCCCAGGTTCGTCCGCTCTCAGAGTGTGCAGAGGAAGCCGAGTCTAGGATCCTCACATCCACGCTAGATGTCAGGAGTGAACGCATACGGGGGCCACTGTGCGAGAAAATGGCAGCAGAACCAAAGGGGTTTGCGTGGGGCAGCAGCAGCCTCAGCTGCAGAGGGGCCGTGCCCAGTGGCTGCTGGGGAAGGGGGTCTACCTCTGTTCACAGAAGCAGAGGCCACCTGTGCTCCTGTTTCTAACAGAGAGCCCCTGGGCTATTCATCAGAGCGGGTTTTGATGAAACTACCCCACTTCTGCAGGCTCAGAGACATTTCCCCTGCTCAGCCTTCCTCTCCTGTCCTTCCTCAGTGTTATTTACTTATTTTCTTAAAGCACTGATTTTTTAAAAATGTTGATTAATTTATTATGTGGCTGTGTCTGGTCTCAGTTGCAGCACGCAGGACCCTCACTGTGCCATACGGGGTCTTGCGGGGTCTTGCGTGGCCGTGCTCGGACTCCAGCTGTGGCCCCTGGGCTCTGTAGCTGTGGTGCGGGCTTAGTCACCACCCCCCCGACCCCAGGCATCAAACCAGCATCCTTTTCTTTGCAAGGCAGATTCTCATCCCCTGGGTCCCCAGCGAAGCCCCTTCCTTGGTGTTTTTTTTTAATCCCTCCAACTCACGCTCGCTGTTACCAACCCCTGCCCTTCACTCTCTTCCCTCCATCCTTCCCTTTCCATTTCCCCCCTCTCTCTTCTTCCCCTCCTGCTCTCTTAATTCCGACACCATTTTCTTGCCTCAGGCTCTTGATGAATCTCTGTAAAGACAATGGTTCTGAAACCAAAAACTAATTGACACACAAGAAAGGCCACCAAAAGAAGTCTGGACAGTTTCTTCAGCTGTGGGTGTTCAGCAGCTAAGTCAGGTCCAGCTCTTTGCAACCCCAGGGATTACAACATGCCAGGCTTCCCTGTCTTTGACTGTCTCCTTCCCTGTCTTTCAGCTTGCTCAAATTCATGTCCATTGAATCGGTGATGCTATCTAACCATCCCATCCTCTACTACCCTCTTCTCCTTCTGCCTTCAATCTTTCCCAGCATCAGGGGGTTTTTTTTTTTTTTTTTTCCAATGAGTCTTTTGTTCACTATCTTTTTTCAGCCAAACCAAACTTACTCAAGGTGTGTGTGTGAGGGGGAGGCTCATCCCTGGGTAACTGATAGAGTAATGTTTGATTCCAAAGTGTCAACTAAACTCTTTAAGGTTTAATAAGGTGGTTGTTTCACTATGTCTATAACATGCATTTGAAAAACAAAAATGCTGGTTAAGTGCTCTGTGGTCTCCTTCTAGAGCTTTCTGTTTATTTAGTAGTGGCTTTCTCTTTCAGTTAGAGACACCACCACGTGAAAACATCTAATGAGCCTGTCTTCCCAGCCAAAGTAAACACTGACAGTGTCCAACGTATTTGAAAGCCTAATGGACTCTAGCTGAAGATCAGAGATACTTTTTCCTATCTGTACTCACTTGAGAAGAGGTAGTCATAACTATTTCTTGTTCTCGTTATCCCTCTGCAAAACCTTGTCCCTTAGCAAAAGCTACTTCTTCCGGAACGACGGTGGCATGTACACACCCAATCAAGGGTACAATGCCTGTGGGAGACAAAATGTTTTGAGGTTCACTTCACCTACAGCCTTTGTGAGCTCTGCTCCCCAACACCTTTCTCTGTATTTTTCAGATGAATCCAAAAAGGCAGCCATCAGCTCTGACAATGTATTTTGGTCAACCTACAATAATATTGCATCCCTCATCCATTAATAAATATAACATCACCTGTGAACTTGTCAGGTAAACCAGTCATCATGTGGTTCGGCCGCCTCTGCAGGCGCTTCATGTATTAATAGGTACCTGGAGTCAGGAGAGACCATGGAGCTCTGGGAAATTTGGCCCATTCAGCAAAAATTACCTTGAACTAATCTCCTCCCCCACCCCCTCCCATACACACACTCTCAAAAAGATGGTGTCAAAGGAACAGAACAACAATTTTCTTTCACTGATTCAAGTGCTGTGAATAATCTCGAAGCGCCGGAAAACACGTTGGGACGGTAGGAGGAAGAATGAGCTTCCTTTATCTTGACCCCTGGGAGGAAGAATGAGCTTCCTTTATCATTGAGTCCTCCTCTCATCAATCAGACAAGCAAGCTCCTTCGGACTGGAACAAACCTCCCTGAGTGCCCAAGAGAGTGCTGAGTGATGCATATTTAACACACAGTCAGCAGTGAACAGCTGTGACTTCCGGGGGCAGACACCCAAGCAACATCAGCGTGGAGGGCCTGCCCCCAGGTCTCAGGGCTCATCCTCCCCAACCCCCAGCACCGCCCTGCTGGTCCACAGCCTCCTTAGTGTTACGACTCTTTGCCCACGCGCCTTGGCGGGTAATAGATGACATTCGATTGCGCTTGCCTCTATGGATCTGATTCATCCCCATTCAAGCTCCCTCGTTTGGATTTATCTCAGGTTTGACTTTTATCTGTTCCTCATTCACTGCTGAGAACAGTGCGATTTTCTGGTTTTCTTGCTGGTCTGAGTGCCCCACCCCCAGCGCTATCAAGCATGGACCTCAGTGTGTCCTCTGAATAAGAAAATGGAACCGTATTTCCTGCTTGCGTCAGATTTTGCTTCCAGCACTTGTAACTCAGGGCACCTGGGGCAGACCTGCCACAAGTCTATGGCCCCACGTGACGCAGCTCCCTGCCGGAGCTGGCTTGTGACATTTTGGCAAAGTAATAGGTAAGCAGCAAACCCACATCACGCATGAGCTGCATCAGGACCAAGGCTATGTCTAATGGACAGCTGCAGAGAAACACACGCGCATTTTGTCAGGGCCAGGGGCTTCCCAGGTGGTGTCAATGGTAAGGAAGCCACCTGCCAGTGCGGGAGACAAGAGAGAGGCAAGTTCAATCCCTGGGTCTGGAAGATCCCTGGAGGAGGGCATGGCAACCCACTCCAGTGTTCTTGCCTGGAGAATCCCATGGACAGAGGAGCTGTAGGGCTACAGCCCATGGGGTTGCAGAGAGTCAGACACGACTGAGTGTACACACACAGTTAGATGCCCATGTGTGTGCCCTCTGCCCCACAAAACAACAACAAAAAAATTTACAAAGGCCAAATGAATACCATGATTGAAATAATTTGTTGACTGGCTTTCAAAAACTGGGGAATCCTTCAAGATTAAAACTAAGAATGATTACCTAAGTCATGAAACACAATAGTCTAAAACCCCTGGAGACCCATAAAAACACGTTAGGATCCAACTCACAGTATGGAAATGAAACTCGAGAAGCCCACTAATCCTGTCCGGACTCTACTCCAGAGGCGTTATCTCACTTTAAAGACCATTCCCCTCACCATCCCCAGCAGAAGGAATTTCATAGTTCCTTACACAGTAGCTGCACAATTCACATTTGTACTAAACAACCTATTATTGGCATGCTAGACTGATTCTCAGAGTCAATCTATTTTCCTCTGAGAAGTAATCCCGTCATACTTAAGAAAAGTCACTTAGCAAGTTCCTCCATTAAATATGACCTTGAGATGTCCCTGGTGGTCCAGTTGTTAAGACTCTGGGCTCCCAGTGCAGGGGCCCCGGGGTTCAATCCCTGGTCAGGGAACCAAGATCCAGCATGGCAGGCTCACCCATCACTTTGCCAAATGGCGTGGCCGAAAAGAAAAGAAAAGAAAATAGATAAGTGAACAAACAAATCTAGCCTTAATATCATGTGTTGCAGCTTCACTCTCCCTTCCTCTTATTTTCTCCAAAAATGGTGGGGCCCGTTCAATCAGGACTAGCGCCATTTCTTACACCAGAATTAGGGCCCGTTCAATCAGGACTAGCGCCATTTCTTACACCAGAATCATAGCCTTGGTCCCTCTCCAAGCCTTTATTCTTTTAGTTCAGCAGCCCAGATCCTTGGCTCTTCCCTTACAAGCCTTTGTTTCAAACCCCATTCCCACCTCCACTTCCTGGGTTCTGCACAGTCGCTGTGAACTGTTGCGCAATGACCAGAGGACAATAGAACATTCTGGCAAGTTCTGGCTTCTTTGGAAATAACACATCTCTCCTGGGTTGCTAAACTCTTCACTCCTATTCGTCCTTCCTCAGACACTCCCTGGTTTTTCTCAAAGTTGCACAACGTGGCTGATTCACGTTCGGCTCAGTGTGCAGACACCACACAGCCTATGCCATTTTTACTGGCTCCAATAAGCAATGTGAGCTTCTTGGCAAAACACGGATGGGTGAGGTTTTACTTCCAGTCTCTGCCACCAAATGCCAACTGTCCTCTCATTTTCTCCTGAAAAGATTTGAGACTCATTCACAACTTCACAGCTCACTTTTGGAGAAAGTCTCATCTCAACAGGGTCCTAGCTTTTGACCAAATCCATGTGGCCCCTCCACGGAAGTGCTTCCTCTAAGATCAAGCCAGCTTTGCCTTCATGTTACGCTACTTCCAACCATGCGTTCACTCGGCTCCAGCCCTTTACGTGAACTAGGTCCAGGCCTCCCAGACTGCACTGGACCTTGCATGAGGCCACTGGGAGTGGCAACTTTCTCTCTGTTCTACATCCAACCTTCTCAGCTTTCGCGGCTTTAGGACTTCACATACTGAGTGTGTATAAATCGCTTCAGTCATATCTGACTTCATGCAGCCTTAGGGACTGTAGCCTCCCAGGCTCCTCTGCTCATGAGACTCTCCAAGAATGCTGGAGTGGGTTCCACGCTCCCTTCCGGGAGATCTTCTTGACCCAGGGATCAAACCCACATCTCTTGGGTCTCCTGCAATGGCAGGTGGGTTCTTGACCACTAGCACCACCTGGGAAGACCAAGGATTCCTTGGTCTTTCTAACTTTCTTTGGGTCTTTCTAAAGACCCAGATTTAGAAATGGGTCTTTCTAAATCTCTTACTGCTAGGAGCATCATCTCTAACTTCATAGAAATCACAAAAACCAAAACCTGGGCATAACACAGGCACCTTCCCACATCCCCTTGGTTTCGTCCCCTCATCACCTCTTACTACCAGCCATGCCCTCCTCCTCTCCCCAGTCCCAGAGGGGCTCCAGCCTCCAGCCTCCAGCAAGTTCTCAATAAATATTTGCTGAGTGACTCTCAGGGACGATGTTTGCATCAACTACATCTTTCTCTGTAAGTAATTAAATCATCAAAAAATAATCTTGTGATGTGTAATTGTTTTGTACCCCCTCTTGCATTCTCTCAAATCAGCAACTTTGGTGAAGTCATCTTTTATTGGCATTGGATGCTTTCTAAGTAGTGGGTCATGTGAAGAAAAGCACACAGGCTTCATTAATCTTTATAACAAATAATGAGTGGGGCAAACTTGAGTTTGGTGTAAAGGTCATACAGACACCAAACGGAAGGCAAAAGCACAAAGGAGAGTTCCGATCTTTCTATCCATAATCCTAGTTTCCTAAACTTTTTGTGTTTACCTTAAACAGATCGTAGTCATGTCACTAAAGGCATTTGGCTTCACACACACTACTTGCCCCAACCCCTGCCCTGGTCACAACCGCACACACACATGATGAAGGTGGCTGAACGTGCTCACGGGGAAGAAGACACTGTAGGTGAGCGGACAGCACCCTGGGTGTAAAACACGGCTGTCCCGACCCTTCCAAGCATCCCATATGCGTACGTAACAGGGAGGACTCCAGGAGAAGGTCGTCTGGGTGCTGGAGATGGGCTACCCACTCCCTCCCCTGCCCAGGCTCACTGGCGGCCACCATCAGGCCTTTGTCTTGGACACAGACAAGAGTGCAGCCCTAGCTGGGACGCAAACACGATGGCCCCTTGCTGGCTCCATGGGATGTGCTGACACCCTGGCAGGCATGGTTTTGTGGCAGTAAATATCTGAATCATCTTGGCATTCAGGAAGAAATGACCCGAGCCGGCGGATAACCAAGATGAAGACAAATGGCAATGAGGCTCCGGGAGAGCCCCAGGCTCACGGACTCAGGCCTTCAAGGCCCGTTGTCATCCCTCATCTGCCCACACTCAGCGGTGAGCTCTGCACCTCCCGCCGCTGACTATTTGGTGATGCTGCACAAATTACTCAGTGCTCCCACACATATTTGTCAATAATCTTTACTGTAATGTTGCAACTTGAATATGATTATTGTTTTTTCCATTTTCTAGCTGAAGATAGGACTAAGATAGGATAATGGATCGTCTAATATTACTTCATAGTAGTAAGAATGGTTACTAATCTATTGGCTGCTTTCTATCTCATATTCATTTTCTTCTGGCCTGATAAACTCCTGGCTAAGTAGGCTGGAGAAGATTCTTGAGAGTATCTTGGACAGCAAGGAGATCAAACCAGTCACTGCTAAAGGAAATCAACTCTGGCCACCTGATGTGAAGAGCTGACTCACTGGAAAAGACCCTGATGCTGGGAAAGAAGGAGGGCAGAAGGATAAGGGGGCAACAGAGGATGAGATGGTTGGATGGTATCACCGAGTCAATGGACATGAGTTTGAGCAAGCTCTGGGAGACAGTGGAGGACACAGAAGCCAGGCATCTGCAGTCCACGGGGTCTCAAAGAGTCAGACATGACTTAGTGACTGAACAAGTCGGCTGCCTTGATATCATTTTATAGAGCAGGAAAGAGACACGAGGAGGCCAAGGTCAAGTGATTGGTTCAAGGTCGAATAGCTAAGGAGTGTCAGAGCTGGGATTTGTGCTGTGAGCCCATGTTGGTTTGATTTTAGCTCATTTCCTCCAAGTTTATTTAGCCCAATCGCCTTTGTAACCTTTGGGAACCTGAGAATTCAGAAATTGACTATATTCTTTGCAGTCAAAGATGGAGAAGCTCTATACAGTCCCCAAAAACAAGACCGGGAGCTGACTGTGGCTCAGATCATGAACTCCTTATTGCCAAATTCACACTTAAATTGAAGAAAGTAGGGAAAACCTCTAGCCCAT
>SJYC01088569.1:0-16928 GCA_006408675.1 Madoqua kirkii
GAATTTGCTTGTTCTCATAAGCTATTAAACATAAGCAGCAATTTAAGATTCAAGCATAGATTTTCTGATTTTAAGCACACACATCTTTCCTTTTTCACTCTGATAAGTCATGTAATTTAGCAATATATATACTGTTCAAGATTCTTAGAACTACCATAGTCTTCGATCCCAAATTCTACTTCCAATTATTCATCATAAAGGAATCGTCAGAGAAAATCTTAAATCTGTATGCCCAAGTTATACACAACAGAAATATTTATAATTGCAAAAAGGGAAAGCAATGTGTCTAATAGCAAAAATATTTAAATATCTCCTTAATCTGCATTATTTAAAATTATGGAGTCATGTTTCTGAAGATATGACAAGGCATTTAGTGGCCTGAGAAAATACCCAAGTCCAGCAGGCAGAAAACCACAGAACACAAAGCTCTGTGTGGGCTTCTGTCATGAGGAAGCGAGGTCTACGGATGCTCCCTTCCCCATAAACATCGATATCCAGCAAAACAGGTCTTTCATTGAAACATGAAATTTCATGGATGAAAACTCCATCCACTGGGTTCAGATGAGGCCAGATATTGCTTGTCCAGCATCTCAAGTCTGGAAAGACGAGCTAACTCCTGAAGGCAACAACTTCAAACTTGCATCAAATTCAGCTGCTTTGATTCTGTAAACCAAGGAGAGGAGAAGAGTCTTGGCCTGGCACCCATGTCTCTGAAAAAGAAACAGTGTGGCAGACTGGCGGATAAGACCTAAGCGTTGCCCAGGCACAGAAAGTGCAGAGCGCTGAGTGATTCCAAAGACCTGCTTGTGATTTTTCTCAAAGATGCAAAAAAAAAACTCTCTATTGATTTGGGGATAAACTGTGTATATGCTCTTCAGTGCAGTGCAGTTCAGTCGCTCGGTCGTGTCCGACTCCGTGCTCAGTTGCTTGCTTGTTCCCAGCTCTGTGAGACCCCATGGACTACAAGCCTCCAGGCGCCTCCTCCGTGGGATTCTCCAGGCAAGAATACTGGAGTGGGTTGCCATTTCCTCCTCCAAGGGATCTCCCCGACCCAGGGATCGAACCCCAGTCTCCTTCATGGGCAGGCAGATTCTTTACCACTGAGCCACCGGGGAAGCCCCAGAGATCTGCACTGAAACTCTGTAAATGAACGTGCTAGCGTGGTATCTCTTTGTGAAAGAATTATGACCAATTGTTCTTAATTTTTTCTAGTTTTTCCTATGTTTTCTAATTCTCATGGAAGACTTTGTAACATTATTATAAAATAGAAACAGTAAATACACTATTCTAAAAGAAACAACTGCTAGTATTTCAAACAGGCAGAGGTCAAGGTGCTTCCACTCCAAAAGGCTTCTGGGAGCACCCTTCTCCTTGCAGCTCCCCTACTCAGGGAGCAAGGGAGGCAGCGTTAGGATAAAGAGCTTGCTGTGTGACCTTGGAGAAGTCACATTCCCTCTCTGGGCCTCAGCAGGTTTTTCTGCAAAATGAACAGCTTAGATCAGTAAGCTCTGTCCCAAGCCTGAGCCCAGAGCCTCCCTCAGTGGCCTCCAGCGAGAACTGTCTTTCAACATGAAATGAGATCCAGCCCTCCCCCATGACTGGAGAGGAAAATATTTATGAATTAGTCTGTAGTTTGGAAATGGATCCCTGTCTGAGAACACAGAACCATAAACCCCACTGGCAAATTAGAGTCCATTATCAGACACTGTAGCAGCAAGCTCAGCCTGGTGGTAATTGTGTCTGCAATAAGAAGGCGGTGAGGGCCACTTTAGGCCATTTGCTACATGAATCAATCATCATTAAAATCCAGCAGCAGAGTAGATGTGGAAAGGGGCCGCATTATCAATGGCCGATGAGAGCAAAACTCCATCAAGAGGCCCACGGGGCCGTGACCCGTGATCTGAGGCCCTGGGCAGCTCACTGATGTCACTCGTCACTCGGGAAGATCCACCGATCTGCCTGCAGCTCTGTTCTGGAGCCCTAGTGTCCTTACATAACGGCCATCCCGCTTGGCCACAGTGGGCCAATTTCATGTAAATACTGAGCCTCCTCCCTGGTACTTGACGAGGCATTTCAGGGTGTTCTGTGCCTTGGTGTTCTCCAACAAATTTTAGGTGCCTTAAATTAACGTAAATTTATCCTTTAACAGTTCTAGAGGACAGATGTCTGAAAGCAAGGCATCGACAGGCCACATCCCCTCTGAAGTCTCTAGAAAAAAATCCTTGCCTTTTTCTGCGTCCGTCACCCCAGGCGTCCCTGGCTGCTGGTGGTTGTGCTCAGTTGCTAAGTTGTGTCTGACTCTTTCAGCTCCATGGATTGCAGCCGCCAGCCTCCTCCACTGCGGAAGCCTGACCCCAGCCTCTGCCTGTCTGCACACAGCCTTGTCCTCTGTGTCTCCTTTCTTACAAGGACACTTCTCTTTGGATGAGGGTCCACCTTAATCCAGTATGCCTGTACCCTAAGTTGATTATACCTGCAAAGACTCTATTTTCCGAAAGGTTATACACTGAGGTTCCCAGTGGACATGAAGTGGAATACAGTTAAACTTACCACTCCGAGATAAGCCAGGGTTTTGTCTTCATTTGGGTCCTCCTTCACCTGTCTAACCTGTGATAGTAGACAGGTTAACACCTGGAACTAAAACAGCCCTTACTGTGTGCCAGAGGTACATCTCTCTATGCACATTAACTGATTTATTTATCACCACGAGTGTGTACTCTTTTTATCTTCCTTCTCCAAATGTGGACTAAAGGAACACAGAGGTTAAGTAACATGCCTAAGGTCACACAGGAAGAGGCAGGGTCAGCACCTGAACCAAGACAGTGTGGTTCTGAAGCCTGCGCTCGTAACCTTGGTCTTGCTGCTCAAGAGCTTACAGAATTCACAGAATTCTTCTGTGTATATTCCCAGAAATAGGATTACTGGGTCACATGGCAAGAAGATTTAAACCAAGAGGAGACTAAGTACATAATGCCAAATGTGTGTAAGGAAGTAATATGTCTCCATTAAAATAATATTAAGAGTTTGTAATAACAAGAGAAAATGCATATGCTGTGGGGTTTTTTTAAAATTATTTCCCCATTTTCACTCTTTTTTCTCTTTGTTTTTTATGGAAGTATATTTGATCCAAAATATTATATTAGTTTCAGGCTTACAACACAGTGACTTGATATTTTTGTAGAATATACTCCATATGAAGTTGCTATGGAATATATGTGCTGTACATTACATTCTTGTAACTCACCTGTTTTACAGCTATTAGTTTGTACCTCTGTTAAGAGGATGACTCTTCACTTACTTTGTCCCTCCCTCTACCTTTACGCTCTCTGAGAGTTGAAAGTTGGGATATAAAGTGGCTTAAATAACACGTTAGACTAGATTTGTAAATGACAGAAAAGAGAAAAATTTTCCATCAAAACGCTCACAGCAGCTCTTTTAGAGGAACTGAGTGTGCTTTTGCTTTCTCTTTTTTCCTACCTTTTTGGATACTGCAACTTCTATAACAAGCATAAGTTACTTTTTAATTGGAGTAAAGATAATATGAGCGTCTATAATGCAGACTAGTCTTAACAGTAATGCAAGCAGTATTCTCATGGAAGGACTGATGGGGAAAGATAGACATGTCGGGGCTCCCCAGGTGCCTCAGCGGTAAAGAGCCTGCCTGCCAGTGGAGGAGACCCGCGTCCTGTCCCTGCATCAGAGAGAGGCCCGGAGGAGGAAACAGTGACCCGTCCCAGTGTTCTTGCCTGGAGAATCCCAAGGACAGAGGAGCCTGGTGGGCTACAATCCATAGGTCACAACGAGTCAGACACGACCAAGCGACTGAGTGCGCATGCACACACACACACACACACACACACACACACACACACACACTATTGGCCTATCTATTACCACAGGTAAGACTGAAAGATGACCAGTGAAAAACAGTCCTGATCTTCATATCAAAGACTCCCTAAGATCCAAAATAAAGCACACAGTGGATTTGCCTTGCATTTGATCTGCTAAATTCAGGTTTGACTTTGGTACGCACTAGACAAACATCTGCTAAATGAGTGGACATCTGAGCTAAATAAACACAGGGCGTGGACGCATGGGGAAGTCAGTGTGCAGGGAAACTGAGTGAATGGTCTGAACCGACAACATCTTTCTCGGTAAGTAGTCCGAAGCCCCTCCTCTGTTTCCTAGATCCCACGGGAACCTGGAGCCTTAATATCACTGACTCCACTTTGCAAGGCTGTGGACTAGACTTTATCTTTCAGCTATAGATGATGGAATCTCAGACGAAAAACAAAAATCATTAGGCTGAGGCTCAAACCAACAGAAATTAGATTGACCTAAATCGATGTCCAGAGAAATGGCTTTCCCTCTGGACAAATGCTGAAATAAGAACCTTGTTGATTTAAAGGACAAACTGTCCTTCAGTTCAGAGAACTGGGAGAGTTTTCATCTAGAAGAAAAGCTTTACAAATTAACCCCCTTTCCCCCCACCCTTCCTTAAACAGAAAGACTGATTTGTGTTTATGACTACATAGCAGCAGTGACCAGCCAGGACGGCTTTGTGGCTCTGAGTTAGCGTCACAGAGCTCAAAATTTGGGACCCGCTGAGCTAGCCAGGTTGCTTTGGCCATGGATACCTTGAAGTTTATTACTGGATATAAAGCACACATTCTCATCTTTTGACTTGCAGGACTAGCTATTGAAAGGCGCCCATCCTTGTGAGTGAGGTAGAAGTCTCTCCGTCCTGTCCAACTTTGCTACTGGATGGATTCTACAGTCCATGGGATTCTCCAGGCCAGCATACTGGAGTAGGTAGCCATTCCCTGCTCCAAGAGATCTTCCCAACCCAGGGACTGAACCTAGGTCTCCCTCAGGTCTCCCACAGGAAGATTCTTTACCATCTGTGCCACCAGGGAAACCCAAGAATACAGCAGTGGGTAGCCATTCCCTGCTCCAGCGGGTCTTCCTGAGCACACCTCTTAATCATACGACCATTCATTCTCCCAGTGACCCAGAGAGGGCTTCCCAAGTGGCACTAGTGGTAAGGAACCCACATACCAAAGCAGGGGACATATTAAGAGGCATGGGTTCAATCCTTGGGTCAGGAAGATCCTCTGGAGGAGGGCATGGCACCCCACTCCAGTATTCCTGCCTGGAGAATCCCCATGGACAAAGGAACCAGGCAGGCTACCGTCTAGAAGTGACTTAACACATGCACATGCATGCATGCACACACACACACACACACACACACACACACACAGACCAGAGGCCTGCTTAGTCCCCACAGCGAGCACATGTGAGGATGCAGCTCTGACTATGGCCTGATGGTGCCAAGTTGGCCACTGGTGACCAGGAGCAGACTGATCAGCCTCTAGGATCCCCAGCCATGCCTGTTTCCCAAGTGGACCCTCAGGTGATTCTGCTCAAGGTATTACATCAGTGCTCCAGGGTACCATGGAGCACAGACCCGGGCCAGCCTTTATGAACAAACATCACAGGCGTCCCACTGCAGGGAAGCGTCTAATTCCATCAAGTGAAGTCTTGATCAGAGCCAGGCTTCCCTGGCATAAACATCTGATATGCTTATATTCACTCATTCAACAAAATTTTGGCAGGGACTGCGTGTGCAAGGCACTGAGTCAGATGTTTAAGACAGCAAGATCACAGTGCATAAAAAGAGGCAGAGACCTTTCTCAAGCCTTGATCAAGTGCAGCAGAGAAGATTTTGCATGTGTATAGTTGCTAAGCTGTGTCTGACTCTTTCCTACCCCATGGACTGCAGCACACCAGACCTCCCTGTCCCTCACTACCCTCACTATCTCCTGGAGTTAGTGCCCAGGTTCATGTCCACTGAAGATCTTGACATCTGGTCGCATCGCTTCATGCAAATAGATAGGGAAACAATGGAAACAGTGACAGACTTTATTTTCTTGGGCTCCAAAATCACTGCAGATGGTGACTGTAGCCATGAAATTAAAGATGCTTGCTCCTTGGAAGAAAAGCTATCACCAACCTAGACAGCATATTTAAAAGCAGAGACATTGTTTTGCAGACAAAGGTCTGTCTAGACAAAGCTATGGTTTATCCAGTGGTCATATATGGATGCAAGAATTGGACTATAAAGAAAACTGAGCACCAAAGACTTGATGCTTTTGAACTGTGGTGCTGGACAAGACTCTTGCAAGTCCCTTGGACTGCAAGGAGATCCAACCAGTCCATCCTAAAGGAAATCAGTCCTGAATATTCATTGGAAGGACTGATGCTGAAGCTGAAGTTCCAATACTTTGGCCACCTCATGCGAAGAACTGACTCACTGGGAAAGACCCTGATCCTGGGAAAGTTTGAAGGCAGGAGGAAAAGGGATGACAGAGGATGAGGTGGTTGGATGGAATCACCGACTCAATGGACTTGAGTTTGAGTAAGCTCAGGCAGTCAGTGATGGACAGGGAAGCCTGGCATGCTGCAGTCCATGGGGTCGGAAAGAGTTGGACACGACTGAGCGTATAATATATACATTTTAGAAAACTTAGTGAATTTTTGCTTAGCTAAAAAGTTTATGGCATTTTGGCTCCACTTATTTGACTAGTTTGGCTAAATACACATAGAATATTAGATTTCTAATTTATATTCACTCAAAACTTTGATATAGTTCCCTTTCTTCTGGCATCTAGTATTACTGCTAAAAGTAAAGAAAGCTTATCATTTTAGTGATTAAAAAAAATTGAATGAGGTTTGATACTTCTAATCCAATTCTGAGAATATAAAGAAACAAAAAATGAGAAGCAGAGACATAAACTGACATTTACAACGTGCATGTTCTAGACTGGGGGAGGTGCCTAACCCAGATAGGAGAGAGGCTGGGAAAAAAAGTCTCAGAGGAGAAGATGGTTAAACTGTGTTCTGAAGCTCAGTGCTCTCCTGGAGGCGAGCTCCAGAGACAGAGGGAAGCTGCCAGGGTAAGTACAGAGAAGAGACTGCACATCTTCCTAGCACCTCGAGTCTCGAACCACAAGACACAGGGGCTCCAGATAACAGGATTTATGGTGCAGAATCAGAGCATTGCTTCCATGTCCACTAGAAGGCAGTGACAGTGAGAGCTCCTCAGTCATGTCCGACTCTTGGTGACCTCATGGACTAGGAATTCTCCAGGCCAGGATTCTGGAGTGGGGAGCCTTGCCCTTCTCCAGGGGATCTCCCCAACCCAGGCATGGAACCCAGGTCTCTCGCATTGCAGGCGGATTCTTTGCCAGCTGAGCCACCAGGGAAGCCCAAGAATACTGGAGTGGGTAGCCTGTCCCTTCTCCAGCGGATATTCCCAACCCAGGGATCAAACCAGGACCTCCTGCATTGCAGGCGGATTCTTTGCCACCTGAGCTACGAGAGAAGCCTTGCCAAGCCCCTGGGCAGCATTTGCAGGAGCTGCGGCTCATTCCTGGGGAAATAATATAATAGAGGCTTGTCAGCTGGGAAGCCGTGGTCCAACCTGGCCACTTCAGGTGCATGTTTCATCACTCAGCCGGGTAGCGATGCCTCCAGTCCTATGCCCCAGTCTGCACTTTGCACTTAATGAATAAAAAGAATATGGATTCTTCACTGGCTTAAAAGGATCGTTTGGCTTGGCTGATTGCCTGGGTTTGGAATGGAGGAGAGAGGATCACCAGATTTTAGAACTTGCCTCAGAGTGCATGTTCAAGCCTAAGAAAAGCGCTTCGCTTGTCTGGTTAAACAAGCTATGCCAGTGGCATGTGTTATATAATTGCACTAAAACAGGCAAATTGGCTAGATGTTGGCATTCAGTGAAGAAAAATCTCAGCATTATAAAGTGGGTAGAAGCAAAGATCTGCGCTGGGTTAGAGAGGTTCATAAACTGGGGATTCTAAGAAAAGTGGTGAAGAAATTAACTCTTCAAGCAAAGGTCTTCCTAATATGCTCTCTTATAAAGCCAAGAGTGATGGTGTATCTTGAAGGATTACAAAGAGAGTGCATTTTAGAAGGAAATATTCCACTGGGGATCAAGGGGGACCATCTGTCTTTGAAAACTGATAGGTTAATGACTTAGGTGTAGAAGGGGCCAGAGCCCCCTATTCAGCCAGACAGAATTAAGAGGCTGTCTTGATCTTTATTTCCTTTTTTATTGTTCTTTCCCCTCAAACTAGCCCTGCTATACCCCATAGTTAAGCCTGGAGTCCACTCCAAATTCACAGACTCAGAACCCCAAATCAGACTGTACCTCCATCTGCCACTAGTTAAAATATTTTTCTTCACATTTTCTTTTTTAAAAGTGTTCTGAACAGTGATCCTCTTCCAGACATGACACTTAGAAAGCAGCATCTTTGTGACTTCGGTGCTGATGAAGCAGAAGCCCAAGGATCACGTTCCCTTCAAAACAAAGAGGCAGAAACTAACTGGGAGAAAAAGAAGCCTGTGCTTTCTTAAACAGTATTCAAAATGCGACTCTAGGAATCCAGCATGTCTGGGTTTTCTTGCCCCTCCCCAGCATGGATCTTGCAAAGAAGACAGATGGAAAAGTCTCCTGGGTTTCAGGGACATCCATTTAAGGGGAATTTACCAAACCGTAAAATCCAAATCTGCTGACACGCCAAGCGTCATCTCGGAAGGGAGGTTCAGAGCCAACAGCGGCCCACGAAATGGCCCCACTCTGCATTCCTGTCGCGTGGCTGGGACGCTTCCTCGGACCTGTTCGTGATGCTCAGCGTGAGTGATGAAGTATTCTGTGGGGGAATCCCAGCTTCACACAGTGGGAACAAAATAAAGGATTCTATCTTTAAAACACTGGTTTCTGTGGATTTTTTTTTTAACATCAAAGGAAGAAAACATCAATTATCCAAAGAAGTGAACTGGAAGCTACAGCTTCACAGCTTCCAGGAGCCCAAGCTGTCTCCAAAAAACAAGTCCACTTTGTTTCTCTCCAGCAAAGCAATGACTGTCCTTCCGTTGCCGTCACACCCGACACACCAGCCTCATTACCCAGAGAATGAGCAGAACCATGAGCCCTGAGCACGGGGCCTTCCCTCGGCAGCCGGCCCCAGGGGCCCTGGGTAAGCTCTCCGCGGGGACACTAGGAAATGAATCCTCCACGCAAAACTGCTTCATCACAGTCCCACTCGTGCAAATGAGAAAGAAAAAAGTGGAAAGACCCCAGACCTATGTCCTCTCGAGTGCGCTAAAGAAAGATATTCCACTAAAAAGGATATTTCTGGGTTCCCATTTAAAGGTGACCCTCAGGGCGAGCAGCCAGGGAATGTGAACACACGCGTGTCAGAAGCTGGTTTTGTTTGGTGATTTTGCCCGCATCTTTTCTGCCTGGGCTGAGTGTAACCTGCAGCCGCCTTGGTGATGGGCTAACACGTGAATCCAGGAAGCGCTCTGTCAGGACAATGGGGACAAGTAAACGACGTCCAGAGGGCCCTCATTTGAGGGAATTAGTCAAAGGCCTCCATATCCGTCTTTCTGGTCTAAAATACTTTCCTTAGAATGGCTCAGCGTAGTGGACCAGTCTGGTTGTGGGGAATTTCTTTCTAGGTCAGTTGGCAGGGAAGACCCAGGACCCCGAAGAATAAGGTGGGGCCTCTGATAGGGACCCTCCCCAAAGAGTGCTGGGTGCTGAACGTCTGACCACCCCCAGCTTGTTGGGGTCAGAAGGGACTGTACCTTCCAAATTCAGGGGCAGTGGAACAGAGCTGGGGAGGTCTGGGGAGTGTCTCCGTCACAAGGAGCAGCAATGGTTGCCGCAGGGCTGAAACAGCAGGGGAGGGGCCGCTGTTCCTGGGCGGGTCTGACTGCGGACACCTCAGCAGTGTTGATGAGAGGCAGGCTTGGGTCCGCATTTTTACTTTGTCATCTCAGCCTTGATGATAGTTCAGAGGAAACGGGACTTGAAACTGAAATACTCTCCGTTGTTCACCTTCATGGAAAGGAAGGGAGTTACCATTCCTTCCTTCCTCTTAAAACAATCTGAAACAGAGGAAAAAAGCAGCCCCTGGACCAGAGATGGGGCTGAAAAGGATTCAGTGAGGCTGGGACTGTGTGAGGAGAGGATTCAAACTGCTTTCGAATACGTGTGACTCTGTTAAAGAACTTTATAAGACCTCATGATGAAAGAGTGAAAAGGCAAGCCCCAGGCCAGAAGACGGGAGCCATAGATAAGCCCCACAAAAGACTTAAAAATGAGAGTATATCCCCAAACTCCTTTCAGTTGGTAAGGAAAGATCATCCAAAGGTTTTAAAAGATGAACATAAGACTTGAAGCAGCGTTTTATAAGGTCTACACACGACCAGTAAGCATAGGAGAAGTTATTCAGCATCACAACCTAGACAGCATATTCAAAAGCAGAGATATTACTTTGCCAACAAAGGTCCATCTAGTTAAGGCTATGGTTTTTCCAGTAGTCATATGTGGATGTGAGAGTTGGACTATAAGGAAAGCTGAGCACTGAAGAATTGATGCTTTCGAAATGTGGTGTTAGGGAAGTCTCTTGAGAGCCCCTTGGACTGCAAGGAGATCCAACCAGTCCATCGTAAAGGAAATCAGTCCTGAATATTCACTGGAAGGACTGATGCTGAAACTAAAGCTCCAATACTTTGGCCACCTGATGTGAAGAACTGACTCATTGGAAAAGACCCTGATGCTGGGAAAGATTGAAAGCGGGAGGAGAGGGGGACAACAGAGGATGAGATGGTTGGATGGCATCACTGACTCAATGGATCACCAGCTCGATGGACATGAGTTTGAGCAAGCTCTAGGAGTTGGTGATGGACAGGGAGGCCTGGTGTGCTGCAGTCCATGGGGTTGCAAAGAGTCGGACATGACTGAGCGACTGAACTAAACTGAACTCTTGACAGAAATCCAAGTGAAACCATGACTGAGACATTATCAAATACTCCTTCCTGCATGTGCACGCACACACACACGCACTCACACACACACACACACACACAAGTCCATGACAACTGTGTTAAATGGGCTGCAACCACTCAAATCCAATATCACTGAGACTGTCCATCATGCATACCCTTCACCTCCAACCTCGTGCTTGGGATGTGGAGGTGAAGCATGGAGACGAACCTGGGCCATCTTCCCCTCCTCTCAGGTTTCAGCTGATGAGATCTGCGAATTCTCTCCCTTACGGCAGCCAGTCCACACCAGAGCATCTCAGGTCGAGGAGCACTCAGTTGCTTCGGTTCTCTCCGACTCTTTGTGACCCCGTGGACTGCAGCCCACCAGGCTCCTCTGTCCATGGGATTTCCCAGTCAAGAATACTGGAGTGGGTTGCCGTTTCCTCCTCCAGGGGATCTTCCCTACTCAGGGATTGAACCCATGTCTCCTATGTTTCCTGCAATGGCAGGTGGATTCTTTACTGCTGAGCCACCTGGGAACCCATACTCAAGTATAAAACTTCTTAGACATGCAGATCCCTGGCCCTGGCCCCAACGACTCTGGTTTATTCAGTGGGGAAGGAACTCAGGTCTACAGTTTTACCAAGAACTCCAGAGAGTTCTGATGGCCCACACAGCAAAAAACACAAGCTTAGACACCAACACTTCTGGCCTTGGACAGGACTCTGAATGCTAACTGGGTATTTCCCGGCAGGCTGACATGGTTTGCCCTTTCAGTAAGGGGAGAAACCAGTTCCAGATGGCACCCCCCAAAGTATGAGGTCTCTGGTGAGTTCTTCAAGAAGGAACTATTCTGAAAACACCTGGATCAAGTGGTGTTTAGTTCACTGGTGTTTAAGCGGATCCCCTAGGATCTTTCTCTTTCTTTTGGCCTTGCCATGTGCCATGTGGGATCCTAGTTCCCTGACCAGGTTTGAACCTGTGGCCCCTGCAGGAGAAACTCAGTCTTAACTGCTGGACCACCAGGGAAGGTGGCTCAGACAGTAAAGAATCCGCCTGCAAGGCAGGAGACGTGAGTTTGACCCCTCGGTCAGGAAGATCCCTTGGAGAAGGGAATGGCAACCCCACTCCAGTACTCTTACCTGGGAAATCCCATGGCCAGAGGAGCCTTCTGGGCTACAGTCCATGGGGTCACAAAGAGTCAGGCACGAGTGAGTGACTAACACTTTCACTTTAGGATCCATTAGATTCCACCTGTCTCTGGAAACCAAGAAGCATGGAGGATCCTTAATTCATCTAACAAAACAGGCAGTATGGTATAGACTTCATTTCTGAGGCCATGAGCCATGCACCACTGGGAAAATGGGGAAGCTCTGTGAAGGGCAGGGAGAGAGCTTCTTTTCTTTTGTTTGTTTAAAGTTTTTGCTTTTTAAAAAATTGTTTCTCATTGATGTAGAATTGCTTTTCAACGTTGTATTAATTTCTGCTGCACAGCAAAGTGACTCAGTTATACATTCTCTCATGACGGTTTATCTTAGGATGTTGAATATGCAAACCACATATAGAATAGATAAACAATAAGATCCTCCTGTATAGCACAGGGAACTAGATTCAATATCCTGAGAGATTTTCTTCTAAAGAAATGATATTCAGGGAAATGTTTGCGAGTTTCTGTCTAGATAGAGGTCTTAAGGCCATGACACAGACTGATAAGAAACTGGAAACTCCAAATCAGAACTGGCACCTTGCCCCCAATTTGCATCAGTAAGCTGAGAAGCAGTTGTCAGATTCTGCTTTCTCCTTGTGTTCAATTATTTTACCAGGTAAATGGTGTTCTCTGGGGAAAATAAATAAAAACAAGGGACATCCATCAATTCACATGTTAACTATCTTTTAAACGTTGATACACACACACACATATATATATAAATGTATTTATATTTCAGGGACTTCCCAGGTGGCTCAGTGGTAAAGAATCCACCTGCCATTGCCGGAAACATGGGAGGCATGGGTTCGATCCCTGAGTAGGGAAGATCCCCTGGAGGAGGAAATGGCAACCCACTCCAGTATTCTTGATGGGGAAGCCTCGTGGACAGAGGAGCCTGGAGGGCTACAGTCCATGGGGTTGCAAAGAGTTGGGCACGACTGAGCACACACACATTTATATACATAGAGAGAGAGACGCAAGAAGCAGAGAGAGCGGGAGAGGCAGGGACGGACAGGAGAGGGCCTGCCAGCGGGGGGGTGTGCATGTGCCCTAAAGCAGGACTCCTGAAGGACCGTGCAGACGAGGCACTCCCGTAATGCCCCTGGGTTTCAGAGTAAAACCAAGAAGCCAAAGACAGATACACAAATAAATACATAAATAAACAAGCCCCTTGCAAACACAACGAATGTATGTCATGCCCAAGTGTGTGGCCATCCAGGAAATGTCAGTTTAGCTCCTCTGACTGGAATGTAACAAATGGCTTTTTTGTTTTGCTTTGTCATTTCTTTCTTCCTAATGCAGACAAGAAAAATATTCTTGAAAAGCAGCTATTAATGGACAGTGACAAGTGGTTTCCTGTGGTCCAAGAAAAAGCCATCAATTACTGCCTTTTACACTCTTACATTCCAGAGGCAGAGGAAGTCCAGTAACTCTGCACTGGCTTCATGGTTATTGACTGACAAAAAGGAATCGTAAGATAAAACTTTTTTCTTCCATTTTAAATGAAGCTATAAATAATTTTTAAACTAGAATAGTACAAAATTTCAGGGACTCTCCAAGCTTCCACTTGGCTCCCTATATTCCTATGGACAAAACTGAATGACAGAAATGATAGAATGAGGGTCAAGTGTGGACTCTCCCAGGAGAAGGTCAGTAACCCAGCTCCTTGGAGACCTTTGCTTCCCTGGTGACTCAGCTGGTAAAGAATCCACCTGCAATGCAGGAGACCTGGGTTCGATCCCTGGATTGGGAAAATTCCCTGGAGAAGGGAAAGGCTGCCCACTCCAGTATTCCGGCCTGGAGAATCCCACGGGCTGTATAGGCCCTGGAGTGACAAAGAGTCAGACACAACTGAGTGACTTGTTTTAGTTTTCAGGGTGGAGACCTTGGATCAGGCACTTGTGCTCCATAGCCGACCTCCCACTCCATTCCTGCTCTGGGGCCTCCTGAAGATGCCTTCCGCTGTCCAGACTCTAATTTCATGCAGACAGGGCAGAACCCAGGGGCTACAGTGAGCGTCCTGGGGAGAAAGAGCTGGAATTCTAGAAAGTGATGTTCAGAGACGGGCACTTAATTCTTCCCCCATTTTTCTTCCCATCACCACTGCTTCCATCGTCAGCTCCCATGACTTGAGGCCCAACCTCCCACCTCTGCTACACCTGCCTCTGGGTCTTCTCACAGCCCAAAGCTATCAATAACTGTAACAGCCTCAAACATGGCCCCTTGCTGGGAATTTTAACCATAGCAGAGGAAAGCAAAGGCATTTCTATCTTTGGAAGTTAAGGAGAAGGGAGAGGGGCAGAGGGGAGAAAAGAGAAGGCTTGCAGGGGAGAGTGAAAAGCTGAAAGAAGCCCCCAAAGGGGACGAGCGTGAACGGGTGTCCACCAGGCTGCGCCGCTCCTGTTCGGAAGGAGCCAGGCCTCGGCCTCCAGGGAGGTGCTCCCAGGCGCCTCCTGGGGGGAGCGCTTGCCCAGGAGGCCACAGCCTTCACTCTCCACCCTGGAGACTCCAGTTTCTTCTTTGTCTTGGCACTTATCACCGTCTGAAACTGCGTCTCGTCTTTATTTCCTTGCTTCTTATCTGTCTCTCTCGCTGTCTATGAGGTAGGGTCCTTTGCTGGTGTACTGCCAACTCCCCAGTGGCTGGACCAGTACCCAGGTGTGGCGCTCAGTAAATACTCACTGAGTTCATGAGTGAACGATGGAGCAGGTGGAAGGGTGGAGTCTGGTTTCTGCAAGCCACCTGCCTCGATACCAGCTCCTAGGGAAGCACCTGCTGGGCCCAGAGCTCTGGAGCTGGGATAAACCATGGATCTGGTTTGCCCAGGGCTGTGGGACTTCTTGGGAGGCAAGACCTTCAGTGCTACAGCTGAAAAAGCCCTAAGCAAACTGGGATATGCTGGTCAGTCTAACTAGAGACTCCTGAAAGTCAGAGCTTACGTGAAAGGAGCGTGAAGTCAGTGTTTACCCTTCCAGGGGCACCTCCCACTGGCTTGTTCCCTGACGGAAGGTCATTGCTCACCTCCTTCCTGGTGGTTTTCAGCCATCACTGCCGTCTTCACTGGCGCTGTGATGCTGCTAATCCTGAATAACCTCTGGCCAACACTCTTCCCCCACACCCACCACCCGCACCTCAGCATACTCTCAGGAATTAACCCTCCCCAAAGCTGCTGTTGCTCAGTCGCTAAGTCCCGTCTGACTCTTTGCCACACCGTGGACTGCAGCGCCCCAGGCTTCCCTGTCCCTCACTCTCTCCCAGAGTTTGCTCAAATTCAGGCCCCTTTAGTCCGTGATCCTATCTGAGCATCTCAGCCTCTGCCGCCCCCTTCTCCTCCTGCCTTCACTCTCTCCCAGCATCAGGATCTTTTCCAGTGAGTTGGCTCTTTGCATGAGGGGGCCAAAGTACTGGAGCTTCAGCTTCAGAATCAGTCCTTCCGGTCAGTGAGCAGGGTTGATTTCCTTTAGGACTGACTGGTTTGATCCCCTTACAGAGAAGAGGAAGACACTAATTTCCATTGAGACTCTGACATGAGAGGGCAAAAGGAAAGTATAAAAAATAAGCATTATGAGGAATCACTAATATGCAGAGAAAATGAATATCTATAAGCCTCAGTTTTCCATCTAAGAAACTGAGGCCACCTCTCAGGGCCATTATAAGAAGCCACTAAGAATGTTTCCTTAAGGCCGTCTGTAAGTACATCAAAAGCACTCAGCAAGTTTTTGCCTTGTCATTTTAAGCACTGCTCTTCATAACGGGACCAACCAGGATGAGGGGGATTTAAACTTCAACCATACACCAGTCAATGCTTCCTTATTATTGTACATTAGGGCTTTGAGTAACACCCTTAACAATCTCTATGTTTTGAGATTTAGTGGTTAACTCTGATGTCTGTTTGGGGGCAGGTGAAGTGAAGGGTCTTCCCAGGCGACACAAGTGGGAAAGAATCTGCTTGTCAAGGAAGGAGGCGCTAGAAACTGAGGCTCAGTCCCTGGGTCAGGAAGATTCCCTGGAGTAGAGCATGGCAACCCACTCCAGTGTTCTTGCCTGGAAGATCTCATGCACAGGGGAGCCTGGTGGGCTACAGTCCATGGGGTCGCAAATGAGTTGGACAAGACTGACTGACTAAACAAGAAAATGGGAACTGGTGGTTATTTTGCGTATCTCTGTACATATGCAGTAACCACTCCACACACACACACGGGGACCCAGAGGGATGAGGCCCACCTCCTTTTGGTACTAGGCTGCTGAAATACATAAGAAATCAATCGGCAACAAAATGGAAACAATTTTGAACTCAAGATAAATGTTCTCCTTTTACCGATTTAATGGCGTGTGACCTATCTCCAGACCTTGCATGAAAAGGCACCACTAAGAACATCCCCAGGGGTTGCATAAGCACAGAGTCTGCACATTAGGAGCGAGATTTCTTTTCTCATTAAACGAAAAAAGGTACATTTAGATTTACAGAACCAAGTAAAGTGCCAGCAAGGAAATGAGAATTCCATGATGAAATCAGACAATTTAGGAAAGACAGAGGGTGGGCAGAGCACTCAGCTTATTCCAAAGAACATGAAAACACACGCACAAATACACACACACACATACACACACATGCACATACACACATATACACATATACATATACAAACACGGAAATGCTGTGCACATAACTTTCTAAGAAAATTGGGAACAAAGAAAGAATATGCAGGAAAACAATGAGCATTTAGTTTCTAAGAGTAGGACCAAAATTAAATCACTTTGAGGTGTTTTAAATAGAGTGTGTGCATGCATTAGTTCAGTGCAGTCGCTCAGTCATGTCCAACTCTTTGTGACCCCATGAATCGAAGCACGCCAGGCCTCC
>SJYC01088570.1:0-22839 GCA_006408675.1 Madoqua kirkii
CGCCGGTGTGGCCCTGTCAGCAACACCTTGTTCTCAGACTTCTAGCCTCCAGACTTGTGTGGACTCATCCCCTTTGTTGTAAGCCACCCAGTTTGTAGTGGTTTGTTACAGCAATTCCCGAAATCTGATACACATGCTCACGTTCTTTACCTAGTTTATACAGCAGGAACTCAATAAGTACTGTTTGCCGAACAAATCATCTCAATGAATCTGCTCAGCACCATGATACACACACTGTGGTCTTGTCTCAAAGTGAAGACCCAGCACTTCACGCTTCCTGTTTTAGATTTTGCAGCCGGGGCGTTTCACGTAGAATGAGCATGAAACTGAGAATCCGGAACAGGCCGAGATTGACGCGCCTGCTAATCAGAACTGGCACTCTGTTTCTAAGCCACTCGTTCCCGCAGAAGTCACTGAATAATTACCCCCAACAGGAGACGGGTACCCACACCACAGGGACGCATGCGTTGCCCTCATCTGTGTCTAGCAGGGCCCAGTTAGGGCACGCCATGACTGATCCTGGCAATGGTGCAGGCGCAACCACAAGCCTTGGGTCACCCATCCATCCACCCAGGGTAGAGCCTAACAGCTTGGGACCCGTTTGCTGTTCTGTGTCAGGGTGGAGGAGGGCTGCCCGCACAAGGGAGGCATGGGGTCTGCTGAGAATGAGGCATCTCTATTTCCTGAGGGGCTGGAGGGGGGCAAGGAGGAGGAGGAAGTGGACAAAGCATGTGTCACAACACCCAGGGCAAACTGTCACCTGGAAGGAGTCGGTGTGCCTCCTTCTGCTTTGGGGCCCCTGCCCGGGGAAGGGTCGGGATATTTTTCATCCCTTGTGTTGAGTGAAATCGCGGAGGTTCTTTTCTGTGTTTACTGCCGGTGAAGCTGTGGACTTTGCATCTGGGCTGCTCTTCCTGCCTCCTTCCCAACATCACTCAATTTGCTTCATCGCTCTGCAAGTCTGATTTGGGCACAGCTGTAGCTGATTCTTCTTCTTCTCCACTCACTCCTCTGCTCTTGGCCCTCCTCCTGGGCTCCGGGGCATCTCCTCCCATGGGCTGCATCAGTCAAGTCCTTGTTGCTGGAGCTGGTGTTTACGTCAGGGGCAGGGTGCAGGGTGGGAGCAGGGAGAAAGCAGCTCAGGGTACTCACCCCCTCCCCGAGGGCCTGCCAGGCCCGTCCTCGGCCACAGCTCAACATCTCTACAGTCACAGCTCCTGCTCGATCAGCTCTCCTGAGGCTAGGGCTCTGCGGGTTCTTCAGGCCTGGGCTGGAAACTGCTTTCCGCTCGTATATGTGCCCCTGAACACTAGCCAATACCTTGGCTTCCTCAGCTCTGCACCCTCATCTGTAAACAGTGCTTCCCTTACCCCCCTTTTCATGTGAACCTGGGAAACAGGTGCAAATATTAATCACGCTTTCCGTGTTTAATACTTTGCCCAGCTATATGCATTAACACACACACACAGCCTCTCATGTTATACACAGAGCACAGGTTCAGAGTGGCATCCTCAGGTCAGCAGTCACAACAGTGATCGCTGTCTGTTTGGATAATTCAGTCTCTGTGCTCAATCCCTCGGTCGTGTCCAACTCTCTGAGATCCCAGGGACTGTAGCCCACCAGGCTCCTCTGTCTGTGGAATTTTCCAGGCAAGAATACTGGAGTGGGTTGCCATTTCCTTCTCCAAGAGGGTTTCCCAACCCAAGGATTGAACCTAGTTCTCCTGCATCGCAAGCAGATTCTTTACCACTGTGCCGCCTGCAAAGCCTTTAGTCTCTATGAGTCTCAGCTAATTCATCTGTGAGATGAGATCATAATAGCTACCTCGTATGGTTATGTTGGAGCCGAAATGAACTAATACTGTCTGTTTCTGTGTGTCTTTCCCCATCTCTTCATTCGGCTTCACACAAACACTCCTGACTCCAGTTGCCTGGTTATCTGACTTGTGTCCACAAGCTGTCCTGGGTGTGTGGCCCTCACTGACCAGTCTGTTTTGGAGGCCAGTATTTGGGATGAGAGGGGAAGAGGTAGTTCCTGTCAAAATGTTTTCCCAAGAGTTCACTCACTCAAGCCTTACCACCTCCACATGGATGGACATGTGATCTCCAGGGGGAGTGTTTCAGGCAGAGGGATGGATGGAGTGACCTGTCCACTTTCCCCCGAAATTCCAGGGGCAGGGTCTCGTCTCCTAGGCAGAGTCTCTGACCCCCTACCCACCACGTCATCTCTGTTTGCCCCACCGGGTGTGAGATCCGCCTGAGAAGGTGATGACAATGACCGTCCTTTGGTCTCCAGCCACCGGCCAGGGTCGGGGAGTTTGGAAGAGAGACTCTGGAGGAAGTCAGCGTGGGCACAGAACCAGCACCATCCACCCCCTGCCTTGCCTGTGATGACTTGAGCGGAAACAGATCCACTTCTCAAGTTGATGAACTGGCAGCTGGACACCCAGCTGCTGGGTGTTCCCGTCCCAGCGGGACATGTCCGTGCGTGGTGGGCCGAGGGGAGCACCGTTACGGAAGACCTTGTCAGTCCCCCGGCCCCCAAGCATCACGCCTCGGTGGGCACAGCAATGCATGTGAGGGTCAGGTTAGACTCAGCAGGGAGGTCCTAGAGTGAGTACAAAGCTGTCATGGCAAGAGCAAGGGAAAAGGTGCAGACATTCTCAACGTTTCCAAATAAAAGAGACATTAATTCGGGAAACGTGAACAAAGAGAAAACAGAAGGGGAAGAATTCTTACTGAGACTTCACATTTAAGTTTCATTTCAGCAGAATAGAAAGGAAGGGAAACGTCAATGTCTCTTTCATAAACTATATAAACAGATGCATGAAAGGAGGTGAAAGAACAAATCCAAACCACTTTCTCACTAAAGGGTCGGTAAGAAAATGTGTGGCTTTTAACAATCCCAAAATATTCAATAAAAGGCTTAGAAAGAGTTGCTACCCTTACTTTGCTTAGAATTTAATCTTCAAATCAGATCCGTTAAATTTTTCAAAAACCCAGAGTTTACAAAAAGCAGATAAAATGGTGAGTAATAAAAACTGCAATTCATGGAACATTCAGCAAACGGCCCTCCCCCGTCACTCTGTGCTTTACGGCTGGTCTTGACAGCTGGCCGTTGGTGTTTGTGTCACCACCCAGGCTGACAGTTAAGAGCCGAAATGAGCAGATCCCCTGTGCCCTCTCAGCAGACAAATGTGAGGCTCTAGCTCATCAATAAAATCTACCCTGACTTTTTTTTTCAGTTGTAAAAGCCAATAGGCCCACTCCCCAAAATGGAGAGAAAAAAAAACACAAAGCAAATACAATTAAAATAGTCAATAATTTCACATTCCAAAGATATTCTTTGTCAAAGCTGGGGAAGTGCCTTTCCATATTTTTCTAGTTCATATATTAATCAAATAAAGAAGTTTTAAATATAAATTATATGTGAATATAAATAAGTATAAAGCTCTACAATGTGAATGCATTTTATTTCATGATGTGACAACCATAGTTTATTGGTCTTCTGAAGAATCTTTTCAAAATTTTCAGTTATAAATCAAAGTGTTCTGTCTAATGTTTAAAATAAAAATTCAGTCTCCTAAATTTAACTAAAAAGGAAAGCCAAAACATTAACCAACCAAATCCCATACCACACTGCTATAAACTTCCCATGTCATTTTAGCCCCAGGACCTTGGTACATGCCATGCTCCCCATCTGAAATGCTCCCTCCCTTCCATCCATCTTCCTACAAACCTTGGGCTTCTGGTGGGAGATGCTTAACGCCGCAGTCCATCAGGGAGCCAGGACTTACGCTTCATTCCCAGGAGGGAATAGCGTGGGAAGCATAATTCCAAGACTCTCTCCCTTTGTGCTCAGTGCTCTGAAGAGGTATCAGGAAAGGCAGGGATACTGTGAGAATATTAGGAAGCTCATCTTCCCCAGCGGAAGGACTTAACGCTAAAGCCTCATGCTTTCCTGTGACTTTCCTCTTGCAGAACACCCTAATCTGAATACAGAAAGTCTCACAATATCACTCTCCACTCAACAGATATTAATTAGGTATCTGCTGCTGCTGCTGAGTCACTTCAGTCGTGTCCAACTCTGTGCAACCCCATAGACGGCAGCCCACCAGGCTCCCCAGTCCCTGGGATTCTCCAGGCAAGAACACTGGAGTGGGTTGCCATTTCCTTCTCCAATGCATGAAAGTGAAAACTGAAAATGAAGACCCTCAGTCATATCCAACTCTTGGCAACCCCATGGACTGCAGCCCTCTAGGCTCCTCCGTCTGTGGGATTTTCCAGGCAAAAGTACTGGAGTGGGGTGCCATCAATTAGGTATCTACTTAAGTGAAAACCGGGCTTCCCCAGAGGCTCAGCGGTAAAGAATCTGTCTGCAATGTAGGAGATAGGGTTCGATCTCTGAGTCGGGAACATTCCCTGGAGAAGGGAATGGCAACCCTCTCCAGTATTCTTGCCTGGGAAATCCCATGGACAGAAGAGCCTGGCAGGCTACAGTCCACAGGGCCACAATGTAGGAGATAGGGTTCGATCTCTGAGTCGGGAACATTCCCTGGAGAAGGGAATGGCAACCCTCTCCAGTATTCTTGCCTGGGAAATCCCATGGACAGAAGAGCCTGGCAGGCTACAGTCCACAGGGCCACAGAGTCGGACACGATTTAGGAAGACAACAACAAGTGAAAACTACGATGGAAGCCCCAACAGAGACAAAGCAGCGAAATATTTCGCTGTCATCCAGAGGGATCTTATCAGCTGGTTGGGAACATAAGTAGAATATTTTTTAAAGATAGCTAAAATTTCCAAATAACAAACGAGAATTGTCCAATAGACAGGGGAAGCTGAAGTAACTTGGAGGGTGAGTCGGATGGTTAGCCAAAGCTAGTAAAGAGAAATCAGTTTAAGAGCAGCATCTGAAGATAGAATTTAGGGGCCAGATTCTGACCAGAGTTAAGTTCCAACGAGATCTTGAGACCCAAGCCAATTGTGAAAGGAAAGTCTTAGTCATGGAGATGGAGCGTCTTGACTTCTGTAGAAACAGTCCTCTGTGGATGGCGTTGCTCTGGAATAGTGCAAATGTGACTCCTCGCGGCCATCTGGCATTTTCTGGCTAAGAACAGCTCCTGTGCTGAAATGCAAAAATGGCAGCAGTTAAAATAGCACAGAGAAAATGGTGGCCCGTGTTTACTGACGTGTCTCTGCACATAGACTGGAGGAGGAAATGGCAATCCACGCTAGTGTTCTTGCCGGGATAATCTCCTGCACAGAGGAGCCTGGCAGGCTACAGTCCCTAAAGCCTCTGCCAATTAAGGAGATTATTCCAGAGCATCTCAGCAGAGTGTTTTAGGGAGAGATGAAAGGTCTGTAGCTCTCTCAAGAAAAAGAAACCACATAGACGTGCAAGGCAAGGCGTCACAGAGCTAACTACATCGTGAAGGGGAACAGTACCTGAAGCTCTGAGTTTCCTTTCTCAACAAGTACCCACAGTCAAGGGTGTAGGTTCGATCCTGGTGGGAGAGCTAAGATCCCACATGCCTCAGGGCCAAAAAAACCAAAATAGACAACAGAAGCAAAATTGTAACAAATTTAGTAAAGACTTAAAAAAAAAAAGTGGTCCACTTAAAACAAATGTTTAAAAATTTTTTTAAAAGAAGGAAAATGTCAACATTTCTGTAATGGATACACTGGCTTCTCCTTATATTCTGGGCTCTCCAATTCTGCCACAACCCAAGGAAGAAGGCAACAGTAACAAGCGAGGTTCAGTTTCAGTTCAGTTCAGTTCAGTCACTCAGTCCTGTCCGACTCTTCGCGACCCCATGAATGAATCGACCCCATGAATCGCAGCATGCCAGGCCTCCCTGTCTATCACCATCTCCTGGAGTTCACTCAGACTCACGTCCATTGAGTCTGTGATGCCATCCAGCCATCTCATCCTCTGTCGTCCCCTTCTCCTCCTGCCCCCAATCCCTCCCAGCATCACAGTCTTTTCCAATGAGTCAACTCTTCGCAACAGGTGGCCAAAGTACTGGAATTTCAGCCTTAATATCATTCCTTCCAGAGAAATCCCAGGGCTGATCTCCTTCCGAATGGACTGGTTGGATCTCCTTGCAGTCCAAGGGACTCTCAAGAGTCTTCTCCAATACCACAGTTCAAAAGCATCAGTTCTTCAGCGCTCTGCCTTCTTCACAGTTTACTGGATCCTAATTAAAATAGAGTTTTAGGGTCAAAATTTCATTCACGGAAAGGAAATAAATACAGTAGAAAGTACACTTTCAAAAACTGAACACGGTAAGGTAGTCAGTGAGACTGAGGTCTTTCAACGAGATTAATGATGTGGGTTGTTTTAACTGCTTGTGAGAAATGTTTAAGAGACGGTTGCTGCCCCTGGATTTTGTCCACACCTCTTTCATCTGCTTGTTTCCTTTTACTTCTTCCTTCTCCTTCCTTCCCTCTTTCCCTTCCTCCTTCTTCCTTCCTCGGTTCTGCTTTCTTTCTAAACAAGATTCTATTCTTGTCTCTAGAATTCTCATGTTAAGCAGAGGAATGTAGGTAAGAGAGGAGTAGACTTTTAACAAGGAAATTCATTTTCAAAAATGCCGTCCCAGGTTGAGGATGTGACGGGTGTGAGAAGACTGATCGGAAGTCTGTGTGTTGGCCTCACTGCCAGAGATTCCGCTAAAATGACAGTGCTGGGGTGAGGAACGCAGTAAATCTACAGCAGTGTAGAAACTGGGAAGGAAGGTCTTTTGTAGATGAAAGGCTTCAACACATTTCTTGCATATGAAAGCAGACGGAAATGCGTTAGCGGATGACGGAGAGCAGAGGAAGCCAAACCCCAGATGTGAGTTTGGGACCCTCAGGGGAGCGACTGCCAGTTACCCTCCCAGGACGCGCTGAGCATCTAGAGGAGGGTGAGATGTCCCCCTGCCCCCTTCCATGCAGGCTGTTGCTTCCACAAGATGGAGGAAAATAACCGGAGACTCTTCCATAAAGGAAATGAACCAGCTGAAGAGGATCTTGTTTGGACTCTTCTGAGTGTCCGTCTCCTTGTTCTGCGTTTTTCAGAGGAGATGAAGTGGAATGTGCAGCTCTAGGCTGGTTGTAAACAAAAGCTACCAGTTGGTCTGAGCACTCACATGGAGCTCCTTGTCTGCTTTCTCATTCAGGAGACTTGACCTGAAAAAAGGACCTGAAGTGAAGTCGCTCAGTCGTGTCTGACTCTTTGAGACTCCATGGGCAGTAGCCTGCACCCGGCTCCTCCACCCATGGGATTTTCTAGGCAAGAGTACTGGAGTGGGTTGCCGTTTCCTTCTCCAGGGAATCTTCCCGACCCAGGGATCAAACCCAGGTCTCCCACATTGATGCTTTATCATCTGAGCCACCCGGGACCAAAATGATGTCAATTCAAATCCAGAAGAAACCAATGCTGGACAATGATCATTATGAAACTAATTCCCACTTACCAATGTGAACATACAAATATTATCACCAGACATTTGAGGGCAACACACAGAAGGAAATTAAAAGGTCAAAACATATAAAGTCTCATGAGAACAGAAATAATTCAAGAACAGAAAATATTTTGAAGTATTTAATGAATATATTCAAAGATATTTGAGATGGTATCTTATTTATAAAATACAATTAGTGCGATTAGAAAGGGAACAGCTGGAGGACAGGAAAAAATTCTTATAAAATAAAAATATAATACTTAAAATATAAAGTTTAATAGAAGGGATAAAATATAAAGCCTCAAAACTCCCTTAATGTTTAAAGCAAATGGCAAAGAAATAGCTAATTTGAGGGATAAGATTTATAGATGATTAGTGGCAGAAGTTGTGGAAATCTACCAGTTAGCCAAGACAAATTGCAGGAAAAGGGACTAGAGAATATGGATGGAGTTGTTTTTTTTAAGAAACAATAGAACATTTCCTTGAACTGAAGAAGGGCAAATCCTCACATTTGGTAAGTCTATCAAGTTCTGAGCAGGATGAACTTGAAAATAGCTGCACAGCTAGCAGCAGATCATCTTGAAATCTCAGAAAGCCAATGATACAGAAAGAAATCACAGAGGCTTCCAAAGGAAAATGCAAGGGGACCACCCAAACTCTTCATTAGTCACATCAGATACCGAAGATAATAATCAATGCTCCAAAAGAAGCAAAAAAAAAAAAAAAAAAAAATTCTGAGCCCATAATTCTATACCCAGGCAAACTAGCAATGCATTTTGAAAGTAAGATAAAAATATTTTCAGACATACAAAGACCCGCTTTATGTACCATTTTGTCTGTCTAAAGTCTTCTGAGTATATTTTCCTATAAAATCAACAAGACCAAAAAGATGACATGGAGTCGGACTGGCCTTTCATCCAGGAGGTCAGTGAAGAGAAACCCAAGGATGAAAGAAAGAGAAGTTGCTCTGTCATGTCTGACTCTTTGCAGCCCCATGGACTGTAGCTGACCAGGCTCCTCCATCCATGAGATTTTCCAGACAAGAATACTGGAGTGGGTTGCCATTTCCTTCTCCAGGGGATCTTCCCGATCCAGGGATCAAACTCGGGTCTCCTGCACTGCAGGCAGGCTCTTTACCATCTGAGCCCCAGGGAACCCCAGGGCATCCTGGCAGGTGCCTTATTGTGGGGGCAGAGAGAGGGAAGGGATTCCAAACACTAGTGATTACTGAAAAGCTGGATGCCTATGAAGTTATGGTGGAGACCCAAGATTCTTTGTAAGTAAGAAAAAAGAACTCCAATTGGAAGCACCTGGTAGACAAGAAAAACAGTCAGAAGTCCCAAACTGAGGGCAAGAGAAACGCGACTTAATTTTGAATGATAAAGTGTAAGAACAGAAAAATCCGTATGACCTTGAAGCTGGGAACATTCTGTTTCAAGTGCACAGAAAACAGGACAGTGGATCTACAGGGCAGAGGATGCAATCATGAGCTTTCCCCTCATCTCTGAAGTCAACATTTATAGAGTCTTAATAATGTCAATGCTGCTCATTAGCTTCCCAGTTTTAGAATCCACTGAGAGATAAAGCACACAGATTTAATTCTGATTATAGAATAGAATTGAAATATCAGCTTGGACAAAGTAAAAACACAGCTGCAGCTGAGGGAAGATGGGAGGAAAAAGGATGATGAGAGATAGAGGCAAGGGTCATTTCAGTCCAGTCACTCAGTCGTGTCTGACTCCTTGTGACCCAATGGTCTGCAGCATGCCAGGCTTCTCTGTCCGTCACCAGACTGACCCAGACTTGCCCGTGAGTGTCCAGGAGCCTCTGGCAGAGATGTGGGTCGGCGGTGGCCTGGTGCAGGGACAGGGGTGTGGAGTGCAGTGTGTGCATAGGACCTTTTGAAGGAGGTCTCCCTTATCTTCATTCCCTCCACCATAGTTTGGCCTCAGGTCAAACAACAGGGAGGGAACACAGTCCCATCCATCAATAGAAAATTGGATTAAAGATTTACTGAGCCTGGCCCCGCCCATCAGAACAAGACCCAGTTTCCCCCTCAATCAGTCTCTCCCATTAGGAAGTTCCATAAGCCCCTTATCTTTATCCATCAGTTCAGTTCAGTTCAGTCGTTCAGTCCTGTCTGATTCTTTTCAATCTCATGAATCGCAGCACGCCAGGCCTCCCTGTCCATCACCATCTCCCAGAGTTCACTCAGATTCACATCCATCGAGTCCGTGATGCCATCCAGCCATCTCATCCTCTGGCATCCCCTTCTTCTCCTGCCCCCAATCCCTCCCAGCATCAGAGTCTTTTCCAATGAGTCAGCTCTTCGCATCAGGTGGCCAAAGTACTGGAGTTTCAGCTTTAGCATCATTCCTTCCAGAGAAATCCCAGGGCTGATCTCCTTCAGAAAGGACTGGTTGGATCTCCTTGCAGTCCAAGGGCCTCTCAGGAGTCTTCTCCAACACCACAGTTCAAAAGCATCAATTCGTCAGCACTCACCTTTCTTCACAGTCCAACTCTCACATCCATACATGACCACAGGAAAACCATAGCCTTGACTAGATGGACCTTAGTCCATCAGAGGGAATGAAAACCACAATCACAGAAAACTAATCAAACTGATAACAGGGACCACAGCCTTGTCCAACTCAGTGAAACACAGCCATCATGTTGTGTAGGGCCACCCAAGATGGACGGGTGATGGTGGAGAGTTCTGAAAAAACGTGGTCCCCTGGAGAAGGGCACGGCAAAGGACTTCAGTATTCTTGCCTTGAGCATGAAGGGGGAGTGGTGGGAGTGCTGAATCCAGAGATAACATGGATGAGAGAGCTGCTGGTGTTACCAGTGGCTGGGGTGGGGACCACATTGATCAAAGGGTACAGACTTTCACTCTGAGGTGAGTAGCTTCTGGGGAGCCAGTGTACAACACAGGAGCTGTGATTAGCACTTGTTGTTTAGACATTCAGTCGTGTCTGACTCTTTGCGGCCTCATGGACTGTAGCCAGCCAGGCTCCCCTGTCCATGGATTTCCCAGGCAAGGATCCTGGAGTGGGTTGCCATTTCCCTCTCCAGGGCACTTTCACTACCCAGGCGTCAAACATGGGATCAATGCAGGGTCTCCTGCATTGCAGGTGGATTCTTCACCATTGGAGCAAATAAGAAAACTCCTTAAAACATCCATCTGTTTAAAAGTCTCTATTGAATTTGTTACAACATTGCTTCTGGTTTGTGTTTTGGTGTTTTGGCTGTGGGGCTTATGGGATCTTATCCCCCTGACCGGGGGTCAGGCTGACACCCCCTGCATTGGAAGGCGGTCTTAACCCCTGGACCACCAAGGCAGTTCCTCAATTTTATTTCACACATGCATGTGCCATTTGGATGATGATCTTACCTTATAATATTAAACCTCACCCTTGATATAAATTCACTTCAATGATGATATAAATTCAAAAGTACCCAAAACCCTACCACTGTTAACTGCCACACACAAATTTCTACTTAAAAAAAAATAAAAAAGTTTTCTTATATTTATACATTACCCAAATGCAGTTTGGTACTGAACTTATCGAAACCTTTTCCTCTCCCATAAATGCCGATTTTCTTTTCTTTCAGGAGAAGAATTTTGCATATCCTGCTGTCCTGAAGGAAAGACAGGTGAATGGACGGCATCCTGGCAAATGGTGTTGAAGGTGGGAAGGTTCTTTCATGAGTCAGCAGCTGATTAAAGCAGCATGGGGCCTTGACCTGCAAGAAGAGGTGGCGAGCCCAGCCAGCCCTGCTCCATGGAAAGCTGTCTCCCAGTTTCAGAAGCAGTGCAGACCACTCCCTGCTTCCTGCATCTTCCCCGATACGTTTCCAAAGAGTCTATCTAGAAACCAGACTGATGCTATCCGACTTTTCTTCCCATTTTTCTGCTTTGCTGTGCGTTAGAGCTGTAAAAAAAGGTCATAGCTAGACTGCTTGTGAGCCATCATTACCCAGGCAACTTTCATCCTTTCTTTCCTTTATTCATTTATTCAGCCAAGTTGCCGAGCCCCTGCTATGGCCAGACAGTGTGCTGAGTCTTAGGGATGCAGCAATGAGCAACACACATTGGCCTCCTGGGAGCAGGGCAGCTGTGCAGGAGACCCCCGCGGCTGAGCCTAAGACCGCAAAACGGAGCGCCACATTCCAGACCCACGCTGTTGCTGATGAGTTAACTGACTTTTAAACCGCTTACCTCACTTCTTGTTCTTCGGTGTCCTTGTTCTAAAATGGGAATGTTATTTATCTCAAGGGATTGTTGTGAGGATTGCATGACACGGATGTAAACAGTTGGTGCGCATTATTTCAGCGAGGGGCAGGGACCGTCTGTTAGGACAGAGTTCTACAGCAATGAGCATGAGAACAGGTCATAAACGGGATCCGCAGAGGCCACCTATTTTGGTCTGGGTGAGTCAAAGAAGGCGCCCCAGAGGAAGCGGGATATAAGAGAAGGATGGATACACAAGGATGACTGTTAGGCGAGAAACGCGAAGAGAATGTTCCAGCTGGAGAGAATAGGGCCAACAGGGTTTCTTAAAATATGAAGCTTTCAATTACATTCATCGGGTTGCACATGGGCCACGAGTCAAAGACTAGCCAGAAAAAGATGCAGGAACCAAATCAGAGACCTGTAGACATTTTAAAGGTTTATCTTTCTTCTAAGAGCCACAGGGAACCATGAAAGGGCATTCAACGGGGAAGTATTTTGATCAGATCTGCTTGTAGAAATATCACTCAGGTTGCAATGCAAACCGCGGACAGGAACAAGAGAGAGGCTTGACAGGAGGAGATGCCTGATAAGGCTTATACTGACCTAGAAAAAAAGTGAATAATTGTGGCAGGTACAAAGAGTATTAGTGGAGACACAGGGAGGGGGAAACCACAGGTCTGGTGGAAGATTTAGTGTGAGGGCAAAGGACGACAAAGCGGTCGGATGATTCAAGTAGGTGGACAAGGACATACTGAGACAGACAGCATAGTGCGAGGGGCGTGTCTGCGCGGGAAAGCAGCGATTGTGAGTTTGCAACTCTGGTGTCTGGGGTGCCAGTGAGACAGCCAAGTGAAGCAGGCAATCAAAGATGTGTTCAAAGCCCAAGAGAGGCCTGAGCTGGAGACAGAGGCGCCCTAACAGCGTCATCCACCGGAGGCTTCTCTTTTCCTTGATGAGATGAGGTGCCAGAACCTCGTGGTCCTGGACACAGAAAACGCCGTCTTAATGCAGATCCTTCCTGTTCAGTGGAGAGTATTCTTGTTGGTTCTCTCTTTAGTTAGGTTAGTGTGGACCTCACTGTTAGAAACGCCATGGGAAGAAAAAGCCACCTCTAAGGACCGTCGATGGAAACCTTTATTGGGCGGTCACTCTCGGGCAGAGAGTACTATAGGGAGGAGGAGCCACCAGGTCTTCTGGGGGGACAGAAAAGCAGATGACTCAGGAGTGGGGGTTAATTTGGCTGAGGAAGGTGGAGCTGGATTGTGAGCAGGATCTGGCTGGGAGTGCACATGGTGCACAAGGAGAGAGCGCAACGTCCAGAAGGCCTGAACACAGGGGACCTCAGACCATTCTCCCGTTCTCTGGCAGTAATTATCCAAATCACGGAGGACGTCAAAGTCTAATGTCCCTGTGGCTGGCCAGTGAGAGTCGTTATCTAGAGGATATTGCGGCCAGGCCTGTGAGCACAAATAGGTAAGTTGCTTGGGGTGAATGCAGCCCGTTAGCCGTAAGGTCCGTAGATTAGCCAATAAACATTCCAAGGGAGTGGACCAGTTGGGTTCGGGTTTGGAAACTGTTGATCCCATGGCGACCACATGGAGGTCACCCCTGTCGTCCAGACATCTCCAGGTGTGTCAGGGGGCCGGTGGGGCCTCGGAGGAGGCTGGGGTCTGTTCAGCCATTTGGGACGTCTCCCTCATGAGCCGAGAACCGAGGACAGGCAGGAAGCTGCCGAGGGAGGGCCCAGTAACTGCGCACAGGTTATGGGGCCCTAGGAAATGGTCACCTGGGATGGCGGGTCCCAAAGCCGAAGGGACTTACCCCGTAGTCTGCTGTCCGGGAGGTTGGTCAGCTGCCTGGGTCCAGGGCTACCACGGCGGTGGAGCTCAAGGGGGCCTCAACGTCGAGTGCCAGAGGCCCTCACCTCGAGCCCCACATTGGGCGCCAGATGTTAGAAACGCCGCAGGAAGAAAAAGCCACCTCTAAGGACCATCGATGAAAACCTTTATTGGGCGGTCGCTCTCGGGCAGAACTCCCGGGGGCGAGCGGGCAAGGGAAGGGAGTCTGCGAGGTATGGGGGTGGGGAGGGAGTTTTACAGTCAGGGCTGGCGTCCAAGCCAGGTTCTCCCATACAAGGTGGGAAGCGCGGGCTGTAGCGGCGATTGGTGTCCAAGGGCTCTGTGTCGGCACTTGATTGGGCCAGGCCATGGCGTTGGTTCCCGGACGTTTGGTCCGCTCCCGGTTCCTGTTTGGGCGGTAGCCAGCCGCCGGGACCTTCCGGGCTGTGACGCGTCCGGCTAGGCTCGACCTCACAAACCATCTTATTATAATACATCCTTTGTGTTTAAATGTCTCTTAAAAGCTACCTTCCCTACTCAAAACAGTATGTGCCCGAGTGGGAAGGGTCTGTATTAGTCGGGATGAGCTAGGTTCTGCTGTGGTAACAAGCAGGGAATGAAGCCAGCAAAGATGCTATTTCACTCCGCCTGTGTGTCCACTATAGGTCAGCAGAGGGCTCTGCTCTCAAGCACCCGCAGCAACACAGCAAGCACATTACCCACCTTGTCAGTGCCCACGACAGGGAAGAGAGCTCAGAGGACCCAGGACCCAAGGAGCCACCCCTAGAAGCAATCCCTAGTATGACTTCTGCTCACACGCCATTGGTCAAAACTAGGCACATAACCCCACTTGACAGAAAAGGACCAGGAAGCTTAACAATGTCCTTTGTCTCATAGTGGAGAAGAAGAAGAACCGAGTTGAGTAGCATCAACTTTCAAACAGAGGGGAAGAAGGAGACAAGACACCAGAGACTGAGAAGAGGCGTCCACACAGGGAGAAGAAACTATCAGTGTTCTTGAAAGCAAAGGAAGAAATGCTCTACGATAGTGAAAGCGGTCGGTATTCCTGAGAAGCCTCCTGAAACAAAGAGTGATCTGGAAACAGAGATGGTGCTCTGATCTGGGCACAGCGCTTCAGTGGCAGGATGGGGGAGGGGTCCCCATAAGAGGATGCGGAAGGTAACGGGAAGATGAGACAGGAAGACGGGAAGGCGACCAGCAAGTTCTGCGTAAACTCAGCCGCTGGGGATGTCCCTGGCATCCCAGTGGTTAACACTGCCTGCCCCTGCTATGCGGGATGAGGGTTCAGTCCCTAGCTGGGGAACTGAGATCCTACACGCTGCACCATGCAGTCAAAAAAAAAAAGTGATGATTTAAAAATAAATGATCTCAGCCATTGTATCAATCCTGTAAGCTAAGTGTTCGTTTCTGCATTTTAAAGCATAAGAAATAGAGTAAACCAAGGAAATCCAGCGAGGAGACAGCAGAGCTGAAATTGAAACACACACCACTGTCTTCCCAAGCACCCTTCTCACCCATGCGTCCCTAACCACATCAGCACATCCAGCGGCAAATACTGGAAAGGAATCTTCCTACTTCTGATGGAGACAAACACCAAGCAATGAGGTGGAGGCACTGGGCACACGCTCGTCTATCAGTCAGAAGCGGAGTTAGACGGAGACAGCTTGCCTCGCGGCCAAGTGTGTGTTCCTTGTCGCAGGCCCTGCTCACAAGCCCCTCCAGCACATCTCAGAATTCCTTGGACTCAGATACCCTTGCTGTGGTGCAAAGAGGCTCTACTGCCAAAAGCATGTAACAGGCTGTGTCTCTTTGAAGAACCAGCTTGAACTGATTGTTCTTCAGCTTTCCACATAAATTACAGAACATGAGGCCTGCAGCTTTGCCCAAAGTTGTCAACAGGTTTTAATTGTCTCTGCTTTTCCGTCCACACAGATGGCTGCGCTAAGCTGCTCTGCAGACCCCTGCTGTCTTCACGAAGGAAAATCAGACACCACAAACGGAAACTCGTTTAAAAAGAAGAGTTACAGTAAAACAGAGTCCAAGGTCAACCACCGTGGTTTTTTCCAGAAGATAAACGCTACATTAAGGAAACTAGGAGAAGTGAAGAAACAGAGTCACAGGCAAGGCAAGAGAAACTGTAATGAAACCGTGGGCAATTCACAACACAGGTGCAGAAACTGTTAAGAAAAGTAAGAAGCGTTTAAAGAGCAGGAAGTCCATTTTATTGGCAACAACTATAATGGGGCCCCGAGTTCAAGTTTCTTTCTCTGAGTTCATTCAGAGAAGCTACAGACTCAGCAATTTCACTCACAGGAATCAGTCCTTCAGAAATAACAGGACTAGAGTGTATAGTTATGCTAAAATGTCACCTTACAGCCTTGTTCATAGCAGCGAAACTTAGGGAGCAAGTTAGTTAACTAGCTTACCCACGTGACCAAACCACCATACATTTATGAAAGTTAATGATTTAATAACATAGTGGCTGTGATTTATTAAATGAGAAAAGTAGAATATCCAAAAACGATTCAGTCTGCATACACGAGTCCTACCTATCTGTTCTCTATGCTTAGCAGGCAGTCTGATAGTTCACTTGTCAAAATGTGAACAGTACTTAGGTCTCAGTGATGGGCTTTCAGATTATTTTCATTTTCTCCACTTTATCCCTCTCTATTGTCTGCCTGTTACTCTTTAAGAAAACATATTATCTTTAGAATTGAAAAGATGAAGCCATTTTCATTTTGAAAAAGCAGAAGCATATCATGAGGTGGATGAGAAGTAAGGGACGCCTCCTGATATAGACACACGTGCAGCGGCGGCCCTGGTCCACCCGGCAGCCCAGGGCAGAGAAGGGGGGTGACAGGACACCCCCCAGGGTGGGAGATGGCTCCCAGGAGCATTTGTCCTCTGGCGATAAGAGCAGCTGCTGTTGCCCAGTTCTGTGCACAGAACCTCGCTTGAGAAGAGGCGTTGACTGGCAGATATTGATCACAGCGTTTCACCTGCGGGGTAGGGATATGGACACGCCACCAGGCATGCGTTTGAAGAATCATGTACGACACCTGCAGAAAAGGAAAGAGATCCAACGCTAAGCGAGTCGGGGCTCAAATCCCTGCTCTAGATTCTTACCACTCGAACTTGTACAACTTATTTAACTCTCTGAGACTCAGCTTTCTCATTAGAGAAACGAAAGATGATAAACATACAAAATAGGTGAAGATGATAAACCTAACATAGTGATAAAACAAGAGTGGCATTGTATATGTGAGTGTCTGGTATATAGTAGGTGAGGGCTTCCCTTGTAGTTCAGCTGAAGAATCTACCTTCGATGCCGGAGACTCCGATTCAATTCCTGGGTCAGGAAGACCCCCTGGAGAAGGGATAAGCTACCCACTCTAGTATTCTTGGGCTTCCCTGGTGGCTCAGATGGTAAAGAATCTGCCTGCAATGTGAGAGACCTGGGATCCCTAGGCTGGGAAGATCCCCTGGAGGAGGGCATGGCTACCCACTGCAGTATTCTTGCCTGGAGAAGCCCCACGGGCAGAGGAGCCTGGCGGGTCACAGTCCTTGGAGTCATGAAGAGTCAGACATGACTGAGCAGCTAACACAGCACATATAGCAGGGGCTCAAATGTCACTGTTATTAGCATATTACCCATCATATTGGATAAATAGTAAGGGAGGAGAAACACAGGTTTGTGTTCTGATGCTGGTTTCAGCGATGACTCACTGTGGGATTCTGGACTCACCACACCCGGAGCTGTGCCTGGATCATTTCCCATATCTTTCTCAACACTGCCCTGAGACCAAAATGGGATGTTGATGAGGATGTACTCTGCATGAACGGAAGGACTGTTTCTGAAATACTTATCATTGTCCTTTAGGAACCAAGATAAAAAGTCTATATAGTCAATCAAAGCTATAGTCTTTCCAGGAGTCATGTACAGATGTGAGAGTTGAACAATAAAGAAGGATGAACACTGAAGAATTTGATGCTTTTGAATTGTGGTGCTGGAGAAGACTCTTGAGAGTCCCTTGGACAGCAAGGAGATCAAACCGGTCAATCGTAAAGGTGATTTGCCCTGAATATTCATTGAAAGGACTGATGCTGAAGCTGAAGCTCCAATACTATGGCCACCTGATGTGGAGAGCTGACTCATTAGAAAATATGTTGATGCTGGGAAAGATTGGAGGCTGGAGGAGAAGAGGGTAGCAGAGGCTGAGATGCTTGTATGGCATCATCAGCTCAACGGACATGAGTCTGAGCAAACTCCAAGAGATGGTGAAGGACAGGGAAGCCCGGCATGCTGCTGTCCATGGGGTCGCAAAGAGTCAGACATGGCTGAACAACAAAAAGGAAAAGAACAAAGCTATGCTCACTTCTAGTACAGTCTTTCCTACTTCTGGGCAAAGCAGAGTATGAGTTCTGGGGAAGCCATCTTGAGACCAGGTCAGCTTAGAAGTTCTCTAAAACAATCATTAATCAGAGCCGTTTAAAAAATAAGTAATCCATTCTCATGGCAAAACACCCGAAAGAGATCAAAAAGAAAGCCGTCCAAGTCATATTGCTCCCTCTGTTTCCCCCAGGCTCCTAGTTTACCTTCCATGAGGCAACCACGGTAAACAGTTTCTTCTTCCAGAGACACTTCATATGTCGACGTGTATCTGCACGTACATATACACACTGTACACACAGGTGCACACGCACACACAGGCATACATTTCAACAGCAACATGCTGTGCTCAGTGATCTGGGTCTTTTTCTCAACAATGTATGTCTTGTATCAATATGTAAAGAGCTGTCCCATTCTTTTCAACCACTGTGTAGCATTGCCTAATATGGATATAATACTGCTTTCTTTACAATCTTGACCAGATTGTAAATTGTTTCCCACACAGGATGCTCTGCTAGATACACACATGTGGGCAGACTGGTGGTTTTAGTCACAAGTCATGTCCAACTCTTGCAACCCCCTGGACTTACCCTGCCAGGCTCCTCTGTCCATGGGATTCTCCAGGCAAGAATACTGGAGTGGGTTGGCATTTCCTTCTCCAGGGGATCTTCCCAACCCAGGAATTGAGCATTGCAAGCAGAATCTTTACCGACTGAGCTACGAGGGAAGCCCACATGTGAGTATATTTGAGATAAATACAGAGAAGGTCAAAAGGCACAAACATTTTACATTTTGAAAGGCACTGCCAAACTGCGCTCCATAGAGACTACACTCAAGTTAGATTCCCACCAGCAACGGAGGACAGAGTAAACTTCTGCACTCGTCGCCGCTGCAGCATGTATTATTTATGTAATAGGTACAAAAAGTGTGTCATTCTGGGATTAATCACTATTTCCCTCATTATACATGAAACTGAACACCATTTTGTTTGTCTGAGAACTATTTCTTTTACTATGATTTCTCCTTTCACATCTTTTGTCCGTTTTCCTGTTGGGAAATTAGTTTTCCTATGGACTTGAGTTTATCAGTCTTTCCTTTATGGCATTTTTCATTCTTAGGGAGGATTTCCCTATTTAATTTCTAAAACTTTATATATTTTTCTAAAGTGCTTAATTCCCATTTGCAACATCTAAATTTTAATCAATCTGTAGATTTCTGTGTATATAATATGAAGAATGGGGATCCAATGTTTTCCCAGATGATTATCAAGGTGACCCTAAGCCATGTACTCTGCACCCCTATTTGCTCCTGCTGTGTCCTGTATGTGTTTGCACTGCATGTTGTATGCAATGGCTTCCTATTCTGCTTTAGTCATCTGTTTTTCTAGCCAAGCACCAACATCAGGTTGTTTTAATTTTTGTAGCTTTAGAATATGTTTTGATATCTGATAGAGATAGTTCCCCCACTTTTTTTTTTAATCAATGTTCCTGGACACTCTTTTTTTTTTTTCACACGATGCTTACAATCAATTTATCTGGTTAAGAGATTGTTAGAAATTGCATTACATTTATGGATTGACCTTTATGAAACTGAGTTATTCTGCTCATGAAAAGACCATGCTTTTTTCGAGTAGAGTTCTTTATCAAATGAAGGTAAATTAAAAAATCAGTCTTTATGTGTCAGGGAAGTCATAATCTTAATAGAGAGTTTTATTCAGGCCCATTTAATTGAAAACGTTTCTTTGTCTTAGATGCTCTGTTTCCATTTTTATAGAAAAAGATACTCCATCACTTACACAAACTGTCTCCAAATGTCACATTTGCACACCAAGGGCAGAACCAAGACAAAATGAGTCACCCACATGTGGAATGCTTCTCTTTAATAATGCATCAATCTCCAAATGCTCTAAAATTAGGTATGCCTGCCCAACCCAAAACACAGCTTTGTTCCATGCTCTCATCTCTAATACCGCCTGATACATCACTCAACAAGAAAACATCTAAAGTTATTTCATTTGGAACTGCTTCAGAAAATAAGCATTACTGTCTAATATCCGACAACTAACTTTGAAAGAGAAGTTTCTTTGAGAACTGGTGGTCTCAGAAATTTTCATTATTGAATATTCACACGATCTGACAATTTAATAGTGTAATTTTAACCAATTGTCATCAACTTCCTACATAAAGAAGGAGATCACCCACTGACTATTAGCTGCTTTTTCTAATGTCACACTGAGGGTCTATCGAGTTGAGAGTAAAAGAGGAGACATACGGCATTATCACACTAGTGAGCTAACTCACCCAGCGCACTTCCCAGAAAACGTTGTTCTGTTCCAGCTTGTCAGTTCTGGGTCCACTGCTTGCTCATCAGCTGGTACCTCCTGATACAGCTGGCCTTCTGTGTCCATGGGTTCTGCATGTGCAGAGTCAAACAACCCTAGATTGAACACTGTTTGATCTGCAGAACTTGGATTATCAGACCCAGAATCCATGGATACCAAGGGCCAGCTGTAAGACACTTCAGCATCTGTGGCCACTGGCATCCCTAGAGGGTCCTTAAATCAAGCCCTGATGGATCCTAAGGGACAGCGGTGCACAGTTCCAAGGTGGGCCTGAAGCTAACTCACTGAAGTCCCCAAAGTAGGCTCCTATTCTCGCTACGAATCTGTAGTTTGATGTGGCAGGGGGCAAAGGGACGGACACTGTTAGAGACAACAGTCTGCTCAATCTGAAGCCTGTCCCTAAACCCTTCAGCCTTGAACAAGTTATTGAAATATGTGTTTCTGACAATGTGGTCCGTGAACCACGTGCAACAGAATCTCCTGGGTGTTTGTTTAAAATGTGTATTCCTGGGCCTCATTCCTAACACTGCCATGGGGTGGCCGAGTCATCTTCATCAGCAGCAAACTTCTCAGGAGATTCTTATGCATGCATATTGTTACAGTCTTTTTTGCTCATCTATAAAACGTCACACAGGCTGAACTTTATCACAGGGCAGTTTTGAGGGTTTCAGATAATTTTATGTGCAAAGCACCGGGCACAGAAAAGTAACTGAACAACACTGGTTGCCTTCCTCTCTTTCCCTTCTGTTCTATCAAATAATAAGGAAAACTGGAGACAAATAGAGTATTCTACTGTAAAGTTTTGCTTTGTTCCTTACTAGGAAAGCATGGAGCTGCTGTTCTCTTCTTGGTGCTGCTGAGTTGCTTCAGTCGTGTCCGACTCTGTGCGGCCCCATGGACTGCAGCCTACCAGGCTCCTCTGTCCATGGGGTTTTCCAGGCAAGAGTACTGGAGTGGGGTGCCATTGCCTTCTCCATACCTAAAACTAGAGCTCAGAATTTTTCATGGAAAGCATTTAATCGATGTTATAGATCTAAACTCCTCAGATGGCCACATAATTTTGAAATACTGATAGACAGCAACCTTCAATTTATCGCCCCTTAACTCTAAATTCATACTTCATTATCTGCTTTAGGAAAATGGATATGGGCCCCTTAAAATATTTCTCTACCAGACCGTATGATATTAAACTTTGTCAGTAGAGGGCATTGGAGGGAACTCATAGGAGGAAAGGCTTTCTTCCCCGGGCGGGAGCGCTCAGTGGCCACGCTCTGCAATGGGCACTTTCTCTGGAACCTGTGTGCCTGGCTTCCCAAGTGCATGGACGCCCTCAGCGTGGGGTGCGAGCCTCCACTTCCACACAGTGGATAACCAGAATGTAGTTTACCTTTCCACCTTAAACAGCTGGACAAAATATATGAGACAGTGGTTTTCAGTCACTGACTGGTAGACATCCCATAAGAGTAATCTCTGAGAGAAGGGAGACAAAGCAACGGCCAGCTTAGTGTTTGCGGTACGCTTGCAGCCAGAGGTACAGAGAAGGGGACCCTCAGAGCCCAGTGGGCTTCCTGAGTGGGGGAATAAAGTTCAATATTTGGTGAGTCCAAAGCTGCTGAATTTCTCAGGGCAGGGTACTAGGGGACAGAAAGAGACTCAGGAAATCTTCAGAGTCTTCGTAAGCGCCTAACTGTATTGATGTAGGCATGCATGTAAAGTAGCTACAGGTGTCAGAGGGGAAAACACTGAAAAGAAGCAGGTGCAACACTCCCCCGGGACAGAAATTATTTGCATCCCTTCGGCTCTGTGCATACGCATTGCACGGAGTGGAGTTATCTCCGCAGCGGGGCAAAGTGCAAAGGCCAATCTGCTCCCACTCTCTTAGCTCAGGCTGCAAAATCCCACAGACACTTCGTAAGCGCCTAACTGTATTGATGTAGGCATGCATGTAAAGTAGCTACAGGTGTCAGAGGGGAAAACACTGAAAAGAAGCAGGTGCAACACTCCCCCGGGGACAGAAATTATTTGCATCCCTTCGGCTCTGTGCATACGCATTGCACGGAGTGGAGTTATCTCCGCAGCGGGGCAAAGTGCAAAGGCCAATCTGCTCCCACTCTCTTAGCTCAGGCTGCAAAATCCCACAGACGGGGGGGCTCAGGACACGTCTATCCCTGAGGCTTCTGCAGGCTGGGAAGTCCGAGACCACGGTGCCACAGCATCGGTACCGGCGAGGACTCTCTTCTGGGTCTCCAGACCTTGCCTTCTCACTGGGTCCTCAGGTGGTAGAGAGGGAGTTCTGGTCTCTCTCTTCTTTTTTAATTTATTTTTATATTTTTTAATTCACTTTTTAAAAATTATGCTTTCTAACTGAAGAATAATTTCTTTATAGAATTTTGTCATTTTCTGTCAAACCTCAACATGAATCAGCCAGAGGTGTACATATGTCCCCTCCCTCTTGAACTCCCCTCCCACCTCCTTCCCCACCCCACCCCTCTAGGTTGATACAGAGCCCCTGTTTATGAGTTCCCTGAGTCATACAGCAAATTCCCGTTGACTGTCTATTTT
>SJYC01088571.1:0-25698 GCA_006408675.1 Madoqua kirkii
CCCTCCCACCTCCTTCCCCACCCCACCCCTCTAGGTTGATACAGAGCCCCTGTTTATGAGTTCCCTGAGTCATACAGCAAATTCCCGTTGACTCTCTATTTTACATACGGTAATGCAAGTTTCCACGTTACTCTCTCCGAACATCTCACCCTCTCCCATGTCCATAAGTCTGTGCTCTATGTCTGTTTCTCCATCGCTGCCCTGTAAATAATTCTTCAGTACCGTTTTTCTAGATTCTGTGTATATGCATTAGCATACAATGTTTATCTTTCTCTTTCTGACTTTCTTTAGTCTGTATAATAGGCTCTAGGTTCATCCACCTCATTAGAACTGACTCAAATATGTAACAGTGCTCCTTCCCTCCTGACTCTCTCCGCCAACCCCAAACATACGGATTTGAAGGAGACACAGATACAGGCCCACAGAGCTGTGGCCAGCTCTCTAGGGCACCTTCTCTCTTGCTCCTGCTGCTGGTCCCTCACTCGTGCGCTGAGTTTGTCATTGTTGTTAAGTCGCTTAGCCATGTCCAACTCTGGTGAACCCAGAAACTGTAACCCGCCAGGCTCCACTGTGCATGGAATTTCACAGGCAAGAGTACTGTCGTGGGTTACTATTTTCTTCTCCAGGCGACCTTCCAGACCCCCAGACCTCCTGGGGATCTTCCAGAGCCCCAGATGTGGGGATTAAACCCACATCTCTTGCCTTGGCAGGTGAATTCTTTACCGTCGGAGCCACCAGGGAAGCCCTTGCTTTGAGTTTACTTCTTGGTAAAATAGGAGCACAAAGGGGAAACCCAGACAATGAGAAAGAATCCCAGCTAGGAATTTTATCTTCCTTGTTACCTTATTCTAGAAAAAAATCACCATTTTATAGCATGGTAACTAGTAGTATTAGAGAAAGTTATTATGTTACAGTTTTTGTGATAAGCTAATCTGGGGCTAAATGGCAATGTAGAAGCAAAATATGGAAAACACTCCAGCTTTCTTTTTGCTAACATTTGTATCGGTGAGCAGTAAGGTTCCATTGACCACTTGTCTCTTCCTCCTACCTACAGGGGAGGTAGGCAGTAGCTGTTGAACTACCTCCTGAGTGCTGGCCTTGCAAATCCAAACCTATAAAGCAATGATAAATGGTACATTTTGTAACAGGGAAGGATAATAACGAATTTAAAACAAAAGAAAACTGACTAAAAAGCATTTTTTTTCACATTGCACCAAACCTATAATTCATTAGCACACCATTTCTCACTTCCCATTAAGAAACCAAAAATACTGATGATGTATATTACATGTCAGCATTCAACAAAATTTTTAAGAACCATAAATTTGAAGGTGTGCAGAAATTTTGTATCTTTTTTGCATGAGAAGGGTGCTTTCCCCTATTGGAGAAGTTATGCTTTAGATGGATTTTGCCAACACTGACTCTGATCTCAACACCTTCTGGAGTGTTTCAGAATTTATGCCCCTCTTCACATTTTTCAGCCCCATTATTTCTTTGTAAGCTTTGCCACTGGGAAGTAACCAAAAAAAGAAGGAAAAAAAAAAACATTTCTTTTTTTCCTTCTCCAAGAATCTTAAAAGTCGAGTAAGAAAAATGAAATGACCAACAATGACTCCCAAGGGGAATCTGAGAAACAGGGAAGATTCATGGAGGTTTCTTAATGCAAGAGCTTTTCCTCTCTGTATTCACAGCCCATGAGGACGTCAGCACCCACGGTCTGGAGGATGCAGGGGTCTGAGCTGTGCTTACACTTCTGTGGAGACAGCTAATGGGTCGGGCATCTGCCCAGAGCCCCGGGGAACACACCGTGCCGTTCCTCCCAGGGCAAGCACCACCAACGTTTCTCCACAGCCCGGCCAACTGGCTTAACTGCCCTGAAATGGGATCCAAGCCAACACTGGTTGAGTGTCAAGGACACGGCAGAATATTTTCCATCACTGTTTCCCTGAGAGACAATCCACAAGAAAAGATGTGCCTGGCAGGGGAAGCGGTCACGGCAAGCGCACTGCAGCGCTGAGCACACCCTGCACACACCCCATGCACACCCTGTGCACACTCTGCGCACACCCTGCACACACCCTGCCGCTCACTGCTCACACCCTGTGCACACCCTGCCAATCACCGCTCACACCCTGCACACACCCTGCTGCTCACTGCTCACACCCTGCGCACACCCTGTGCACATTCCGTGCACACCCTGCACACACCCTGCACACACCGCTCACACCCTGCGCACACCCTGCCGCTCACCACTCACACCCTGCGCACACCCTGTGCACACTCCGTGCACACCCTGCACACACCCTGCACACACCCTGCTGCTCACCGCTCACACCCTGTGCACACCCTCCCGCTCACCGCTCACACCCTGCGCACACCCTGTGCACACTCTGCGCACACCCTGCACACACCCTGCGCACACCCTGCCGATCACCACTCACACCCTGCGCACACCCTGCTGATCACCGCACACTGCAGCGCTGAGCACACCCTGTGCACACTCTGTGCACACTCTGCGCACACTCTGCACACACCCTGCCACTCACTGCTCACACCCTGCACACACCCTGCTGCTCACCGCTCTCACCCTGCGCACTCCCTGCCAATCATCACTCACTCTGCCTTGACTGAGCCAGCTGCTGCCTGTGCGCGCCCCTGCCCAGACTCCCCTGTTGAAAGCCTGACCTCCCGTGTGATGGAATGGGGAGCCGGGGCCTTTGGGAGGCGATCAGGTCATGAAGGTGGAGCCCCCTGAACGGAATCGGTTCTGTCCGGAACAGGCCCTTCTTCCATGGGAGGACAGACGAGAAACCTGAGACCCAGGAGAGCCCTCGTCCAGCTGGGCCGGCACCCTGATCTCAGACTCCCGGCTTCCAGAGCGGGGAGCAGCAAACCTCTGCTGTTTACAAGCTCCCTGGTCTGCGGTGTAGCAGCCGGGACAGACTAAGACGGAGCATATAACAGCGAGGGCAGAAGGAAGAGAGACGTTTGGATCACAGAGCATTTATAATCCAGGGCAGCAAATTGCAAAACAAATCACCCTCCCACTCTTGTAACAATATAAATCCCTTACTGAAGACCACGGGAGCTGAGGAAAAGAGGGAGGGAAGCCAAGAAGGAATGTGTTACAGCTAGGAAGAGAGGTGTCCAGGCAAGCAGGGTACTGCAAATCGATCACCGTGGCCCAGGGACCAGCAGGTGGATGGGAAATGCAGGACTAAAAATTTACTTATGAGAAAAAAATCATTTCCATACAGTTAACCTTTTGTTTAAGCATGATATATAAGTGAAAAAAAACAAAAACAAAAACACATCCAAGACTCCGCTTCATCGTGAAAAGCTGCTGGTGGAATAGACTGGAAAAGTGTGAGCAATACAAATCCATCTCCATGTTCAAGGTTTGGAGTCAGATTTTACACACAGACGTGCTATCTTTCCATTTAGCACAAGTGACCTCTTCTCTTTTGCCTTATTTGACCTTAATCCGAAAGTTCTCCTGGCCTTTCGTGAAAAGAAAAACCAGCAACGAAAGTCATTTGACAGAAGGTTGGCTATTTTCAGTGCTATTGTTATGACAACTCTGACTTCCAAAAGGATTATTAAGAAAGGAGGGGGGAGGCCATCTCTGAAATCCACATCAAGTTGTTAAGGCAACAAGAACGAGATTAAATCTAGAAATGTTCGATCTGCCGCCCCCTCCCTCCCCCCTGTAGCCACCCCGCATGTTCTCGATGGCCTTGCCAACTAACTGAAATCATCACTACATCTCTGCCACCCTGTCCCAGCAATCAAGGAGAAGTGTGGATTTGAAGAATGGGATGCTGTATGGATTTATGCGTAGGTTAGATTAGTATGTCTGTGGGCTCGGGAGCAATTCTGCAAACAGTTCATCACATTTCCCCCTGAAATTCTGTTTGTCAGATTTAACCAAGGAGGTGGCAATCCTTTATCCAGATGAAAAAAAAAAAAGGGGACATTGGAGAGAAAACTCCAGTGGCATTTGTTAGGTTTCAGGAAGCAAAGCCTGGAGGAAGGGCAGCCCAAAAGAAAGAGGCAGCGCTCACAGAAGCGCAGAGCTGGGGGGTTACAGGATGCACGGCTCTTCACAGAGACACCCAGGAGAAGGGGGGTAAGGCTTGAGAAATACCGAGGACATCTGACATCTTGAAGGGCCACGCTGAGAACGGGAAATGGGGAGCAGGCAGAGGGGAGCTTTCCTGGGAGGAAAGCAGCATCCGTGAGAAGGGATGTGGCTGGCCAGAGCCGTGACGGTCAACCATCATGTCAGCAGTCGAGGAAACAGCCTAACGGAGGAGAGGGTGAAGATTCTGACGGTGCGGATGGCGCCGAGGGCAGAAAGGGGCCCGTGCCCATGTTGGAAGGATTCTCCGCAGTCTGGGAACGATGGTGATGGGAGCTGGGCTGGAGAGGAAGGAGGCAGGGGGAGGAAGCCTGGCGGGAGAAGAAAGTTCAGAGTGAAGAACAGCTTAGGGCTGCAGGCGACGTGCTCTACTCTAAGATGTGTTCAGCAGGCAGTGTGAAGAAGGAAGGCGATGGCGCCCACTCCAGTACTCCTGCCTGGAGAATCCCATGGACGGAGGAGCCTGGTGGGCTGCAGTCCATGGGGTCGGTAAGAGTCGGACACGACTGAGCGGCTTCACTTTCACTCTTCACTTTCACGCATTGGAGAAGGAAATCGCACCCCACTCCAGTGTCCTCCCTGGAGAATCCCAGGGACGGGGGAGCCTGGTGGGCTGCCGTCTATGGGGTTGCAGAGTCAGACGCGACGAAGCGACTTAGCAGCAGCAGCAGGCAGTGAGAAATTCAGGTTGGGGAGAGGGGCGTGGCTCTCCAAAGAGAAGAGGGCCAGAGAATCAAGGGTTACCATGACCCAGGAAGAGATGAGCCCTGACCACGTGACGATGAGAGGAGAGAGAAGAGAGCCTCAGGTCCGACTTCAGCCCCCTGTCTCCTCTCTAACCGGTGCTACCATTGGTCTGGGGATGGCAGGACCTCACTCTGCTGAGCCAACCAGACAGGGAACAGCTCACCCAAGACTGAGTGTGTTTCCCAAAGGCTGATGCGCTCTGCAGGATCCCAGCAGCCTGCGGGGTGGTTTCCAGCAGTTCCCTCCCTCCAACATGGAAGCTAAGAGGTGCTAGAAAAGCCTCTAAGCTCGCACACCTGCTGACCCAGCTTCTCTCTGCCTGCCAGAAGCTCTTCCGGCCTCAGGTGACGGGTCTGGAAGCAGCTTAGTAGGATGGATGGTGAGTCACGCGAACACACTTTCACATCAATTCAGTTCTCCTCTCTTGGGCTTCTGCAAAATGAACTTTTTCTTAAAGTGCTACATTTTATTTCACTAACAGGGACTCTGCCAGGTGGAGGAGGATGGCTGGTACCCGGGTGGACTTTCCCTAGAGGGTGGGGCTGGGCTTACAGGAGACAGACCGAGGAAGCGTTTCTGGGAGTGAAGGTCATGTTTTCTCCAGAGCTTTCTGCATTACCGAGGCCACTGGCTCCCACATCTGGGCAGATCACCTTGGGAAGCTCTTTACTTAAACAGATGCCTTAGACCAGCCAGCCCAACTCAACTAGAGCCGCAGGAAAGAGCACCCAGGGATTTGATTTTCAACAGCCTCACCGGGCATCCTATCCAAAGACCCTTTCTTCAGGAATCACTGCCTTCAAGCATTCCACTCATGCTTTGTAAGAAATACCCAGGCATTTTCAATAATTGCACAAGAAGAAATTTGCTTGGCAAAGCCTAAGAGAATGGGGCTGAGAGCTTGCTGATCAGGAAAAAAAGAAAAAGTTCTAAAATCATCCTTTGTTTTCACTGTGATATTTATCCGTAATATCAAACCACACAAAACCTTTGCCTAAGACTGATGTTGTTAGCTGAAGAATTTTGGATCAGAAGCAGCTGAGAAACTTCACAGCCTGAGATGGTGCTACGGTTTGGCTCTGCAAAACTGATCTTAGCAGTTTTACCAGGGTGCTGCCTCTCCAAACCTGAGTCCGTTCCTGGTTGAGCTCTGGAGAAACACAAACTCTCAGGCTGTGAGCTGTGCCTGCAGAGGCTGGGGACCCCACATTGATGAAGAACACACAGCATTCAGGTCAGAGCCGTAGATTCCCTCGCAACACTTGACAGAAGAGGGCACCTTCCTCCTTCCCATCTCCAAACTCCAGAGATCCAGGATGTTCATGTCCCAGGGAAGAGAAGAGGGTCAACATCTCAGGGAGAACAGCTCAGGAAGCGATTCTCTTCCCTCCAGCAGCGAAACCGAACATCAAAACCCAAAACCAGCCTACTTTCCGGTGCATTCCTCAGTGTCTGTCTCAGCTTTTGTAACTCACAGCCCTCTGCTCCGGATAAAACCTTGGGAGACGCAGTGAAGAGTTTGGGCAGCGAGTGGGGAGATTTAGTGTCAGCTCTTCTCCTCTCTGCCAGTTTCCTCTTCTCTAAATGGGAACAGGTGGTCCTGCTCACTTAGCAGAGAGGGTTTGGAAGATCTGAAGGCTTCAGCAGGTCTGGCAAGGAACAGAGCAAGGGGCTGGAAACCAGGAGCATCTCTGCCCTGTCTTGGGGCTTCACGAGGTCAGCCCACCACCCCCGCTCTCACTCTGCTCCCTCTCATACCTGTTGGGTTGCCAGGAGAGCTGGGGGCAGCCTGTGACTCTTGGAGACGTGAGAAATTTCACAAGTCCAGCTCATCAGCAAAAGATCGTAGAGACCGTGTCTCCTTCCCCTGTCTAATTTTGGTTTTTTAGATTTGGGTTTGTAGCTGTTAGTCACTCAGTCGTGTCTGACTCTTTGCAACCCCATGGAGTGTAGCCCACCAGGCTCCTCTGTCCATGGGATTCTCCAGGCAAAATACTGGAGTGGGTTGCCACTCCCTTCTCCAGAGATCCTTCCTAACTTGCGTCTTCTGCATTGCAGGCAGATTATTTTCCACTGAGCCAGCAGGGAAGTCTGTGGGTTCCAATATTTTGTCTTGGGGAATACAGCACAGATTCAGTTTTTACCAGGGTGCGACCTCTCTGAATGTGAGTCTTGCCTTAGAGTGTTAGAGACAAAGGAGTCAGGATTCCAGGCAAGGTCACCTTTCCCGGGAACCCCTGGGAAGTCTCCCCAGGCCCAGTGCCACCCCTGCTCAGGTCTGCACGATGCCCGCTTTGTAGCCAGCTCTGCCTGAGCCCAGCCAGAGTGTCTTCTCTTGCTACACACAGGAGGTAACAGGGGAAGGTCCTTCAGGCAAGCACCAGCCCTTCCTGTTCACCTTTCCCGATGTCTTTTCCAAGAGACCCCAGCTCTTAGCTTCCAGAAGTGGCTTCTTTTGGATGCGCAGTGCTTTCTGTCTTGTGCCCAGGTTCCAGGAGCCACCACGTCACTTCACCCGCCCGAGTAGACCCTGAGGCTCTGCTCGTCCTTCTGCACACATCGCCAACTTCTGCGGAATCCCCACAAGTGGAAGACCAGCCCCATTGCTTCATTTGCATCTCCTCCTTTTTAGAATTTTAAAAATACTTATGGAACTGCCTCTGCGCTACAGACTGGCGATCATTCCTTTTCACGCAGAGGGCGCTGAGGACAGGGAGGCTCCAGTCCAGTGGAGCAAGGCAGTTCGGCCTTTGGCACTTTACTCACACACTCTACATAAAAAGGGCAGAGAAATCAGAGACCCCACACAACAGTGGTGAGCAAGGTACAGGTTACAGGGTGATGAGAAGCCCTAGCCTGTTCGAATGCCAAAACCTAAACTTTCACCCCCTCCCTCAGCGTCCTCAGAAGGGAGCAGGCTTTGCTCCCTGGGGCCCTTGTGGTGGCTGCTGCATGGAGCAGGTCTTGAATCACAGGGCGTCTGTTCTTCCATCTTCTTGCCTCACTGCTAGGATCTGTGGCCACCAGAACGAACCCTTGCAGGCCCTGTCCCCGGCTATCGATAAACCGCCCCAGCGTCACCCTTCCCCAGGGTTGGGAGGAAGCGGACAGCTGCTCTCTCGCTCTTTACTCCGTGCCAAGCTGACCTGGGCTCACAGTCTTAGGGCTGTGTTAATACACACAGACTCAGACACACACATTTTCCCCCAAGACCTGCCTCCCTGCCCCCCAGCTTCCACGTCTTCAGAATTTCAGAAGCTGAGACTTTTCCCTTCTAACATTGAAAGCTCACCACTTCTTGCCCTAGGATAAGTCATATTCCTCTTAGGAAAACTCCACATTCTAATAGGTTTCATCCTGCTTTCAAAGGTGGACAGGTCTTTCACATTAGAGACAAACATCAGAAGGCCTGGAAGGATGGAGTCCAATTTGGGTGACAGAGTATTAAAGGATGAGCTGGCTGAACTGAAGAAAATGATGCCCTAAAAATACAGAGATCCGGCTTTCCTTTCCTGGACAATTCAACTGAGAACTAGACGGTACCTGGCTATTTCCTGGAATGATGGACTTGGGAGATTAGACAAAACCGTCTGGTGTCTCCACGTAAGCTACACACTGATGGAAAGGTACCTAAAGATCAAGATCTAGTTTTGTCTCTATTTTCCAAGTTCTGAAACTCACACTCTGAAATTCAGTTTGAACATATTAACCTGGGCATCCCAGGTGGTGCTAGTAGTAAAGAATCCTCCTCCCAAGGCAAGAGACGCAAGAGATGGTTTGTTGTTTGGGTTGGGAAGATCCCCTTGAGTAGGGAATGTCAACTCACTCTAGTATTCTTGCCTGGAGAATTCCATGGACGGAGGAGCTTGGTGGGCTACAGTCCATGGGGCTGCAAAGAGTCAGACACAACTGAGCACATATTAACTTAAATTCCATTTTCATACTCCAAGAAATGTTTGTTTTGTGAAACCATGGGAAAGAGGAGAGTTCTAATTGGGCTTTCCAGAAACTGACCCTGAGATGAGAATTCAGGTGCAACTGGGTCTTTGAGAAAGGTCTCCTAGAGGAGGCTGGTAGGGGCTTGGAGATAGAACCAGGACAGGGAAGAGGGCAGTTAAGGCAAATGCAGGCAGGGTCCTGCAGGGAGCTTGGGAGCAGGGATCAGTCTACAAGATGAGGGAGCTGGCGCTTTTATTCTTCTGAACCCACCTGTCCCTCAATGAGGCCACAAGTCTCCCCAGCACTTCCTGCTTCCAGACTGTGCAGGCTGGGAAGCACCCTGTAAGCAACAAGCACACCAGAAAGAGTAGGGGTCATCTGAGCAAAGCCTTGACATCATTTGCCACAAGGAGCAGACACTCTAGAGACTCAGCTCCCAACACCCAAAATTAGGCTATACTCAGCTGCTCTGCACCCCTGATTCCTTACCTGTAAAATAGGCAATGTTATCATACCTGCTTCATTGGGTTATTACAAGGATGAAATAGACAATGTAGGAAGAACACAAACTAAGCATTGAGAAAGATCAGCTATTGCAATTGTTTAGAGGCAAGCATAACAGTAATTCCAACTGGACATGTGGCTCTGGTTTGGTTTTGCAAAAGAAAAAGAAAAAGAAAGAAATAAAGCCAAAAATATGTGTATCCAAAAGTCTCAGAGATCTCTGCCATCTCTCAGCAATTTGGCGATGGAATCTGACTCACCTGGAAATTATAGGTCTCATTAGGTGAAATGAATGTGGACAACCTCTATGAGGAGTTTTAAAAGCACCTTGAAAAGCAGAAACCCACTTGTTTGGATTGCACACAAAGCATTCCTTTAGCTAAAACTCACCTTCGGGTCTGTATGGTGCTTTCTGCCCTGTTCATCTCTCAAACACAATTACAAGGAGAGCTTTTAGTTCCGTAGATTTGGTGCATCAACGTACTATTAGACAAGCCCACAATGAGCTAAGTTAGGAGCCGCGAGGGAGCTGTTTTTGACATCCGAGTAACATAAAATGTGATTTTTCTCTGGAGAAGAATTTTGAGAATTAGAATTAGTCATATTTCCAATGGGGATTTTAACAGTTGTGAAATTATGAAGAAGACCTGACTCAACAATTCCTATATTGCAATATGTCACCTAGCTGTCTTGTTACTTAAAATTACATGATTTAGGAGACAGTGACTTTAAAAAGAATCCTACTGAGTCTGGAAAGAAAAGGGAGATATGCAGACAAAGCAAGGGAAAAGTATAAAACTGCTGAACATTTATGGAGCTAAGTTTAACAATTCTGGGCTCATTTAAGACATTTCTTTCTTAAATAGCACATTGAATAGGCATGTTTATCCTCTCAGTGAGTTATATGTTCAAAACGCACTCGTTAAACAGTGTTGTTTTTTTTTAAACCTACAATACTGACTCTGAACTGAATTTAACATGTTGCTAAATATTCAAATGGTTCATCTCTTTGACACTCTTTAAAGAGTTAAAGAAAATGAATAGACTCTTACTGGACACAGATGAGTAAGCCAATTTATGACCACCCTTGTGCTATATTTTTCTAGCTTCTTCACTATTCTACTCCTCATTAACTCCCTTAAATGAGCTACAGCTAATGATCAGGTCCTGTCCTTTATACATGAAAATTAGGCCATTAGTGAGCTTGTGACTCTTGAGGTATTTTCCAGGAGGGGTGAAGAATTTGAACTTTTTCAAGCACACTCTCTAAGTTTCCCTGGTCCTCAGAAAGCACATTTGCAGATGGTTGGCCAGGGTTAGTGAAGTGAAGAGACTGTGGAAGAGATGATTCTAATGAGCTTTGGTCTCATTAACACGGCGAGATAATTCAGTAACCTCACCAAGCACAGGCAACACTGAGCAAGTCTGAAGAGGTGTAACTAGCTCCACTAAATGATAAACACAGAACCAGCTGTGGCATTAAGCTTTGAAGAACTAACAAGCCGCTGAGTAGGATAAGCACTTCACTCATGATCAGAAACTGTAAAGACAGTGAGTGTTTGTGCTAAGGAATTATTGCCACCTACCACTAACGACACCACCCTTATGGCAGAAAGTGAAGAGGAACTAAAAGGCCTCTTGATGAAAGTGAAAGAGGAGAGCGAAAAAGTTGAATTAAAGTTCAACATTCAGAAAACAAAGATCATGGCATCCAGTCCCATCACTTCATGGGAAATAAATGGGGAAACAGTGGCTGACTTTATTTTTCTGGGCTCCAAAATCACTGCAGATGGTGATTGCAGCCATGAAATTAAAAGACGCTTACTCCTTGGAAGGAAAGTTATGACCAACCTAGACAGCATATTGAAAAGCAGAGACATTACTTTGCCAACAAAGGTCCATCTAGTCAAGGCTATGGTTTTTTCCTGTGGTCATGTATGGATGTGAGAGTTGGATTGTGAAGAAGGCTGAGCACCGAAGAATTGATGCTTTTGAACTGTGGTGTTGCAGAAGACTCTTGAGAGTCCCTTAAACTGCAAGGAGATCCAACCAGTCCATTCTGAAGGAGATCAGCCCTGGGATTTCTTTAGAGAGACTGATGCTGAAGCTGAAACTCCAGTACTTTGGCCACCTCATGGGAAGAGTTGACTCATTGGAAAAGACTCTGACGTTGGGAGGGACTGGGGGCAGGAGAAGAAAGGGATGACAGAGGATGAGATGGCTGGATGGCATCACCGACTTGATGAACGTGAGTTTGAATGAACTCTAGGAGTTGGTGATGGGCAGGGAGGCAATTCATGAGGTTGCAAAGAGTCGGACACGACTGAGCGACTGAACTGAACTGAACCACTAATGAACAATTCCAAAATATATCCATGCCTTCTTGGGTGTTTTGCTTCTATCAAGGTAATCCAACTCAAGTCCATTGAGAGATCTCAGGCTTATTCCAAACAAGTAGGAAAGACTATCCAATTCAACCCAAAGAAATTTGCTCCAATATGTTGATTTCAGATACTGTTCATTCTTCACACGTTTTCAACAGACTTGTTTGCTGTTGCTGTTGTTTCCTTCAAAGAGTTTGTTTCAACAAAACAATTCTTCCCAAATCAATCTATAAATTAAATTTATAAATCAAGTTCAGTTTCAATCAAAATTCCAATAGGATTTTGGATGACCTTGACAAATTCATCTGAAAATTTATCTGACAGAACAAAGCAAGGAAACTTGCCCAGCCAGATATTGTTTTACCTCAAAGATGAAGTAGTTTGAAAGAAAAAGGGTAATATTGGTATCAGAAAAGACAGATCAATGAAATAGAATAAGGATCTCAGAAGCAAAGCAAAAGAAGTGTGGGAACTTATTCTATGATAGAGATAGCCTTATCAATCTGTAGGGAAGGATGGAATTTTTAGTAACTGATGTCAAGAACACTGGTTCACAGCATGAAGAAATATGTCTACCTAATGAAATGTAAAAATACAAACCTAAATTGATTGAAAACCTAGAAAAGCAAAACAGTAAAGCAATATTTTTAAAAATATTGTGACATTAGGATGTGTGGAGAGTTCTAACACTCACACTCCAAAGACATAAGGTGAAAACGATGGCAACAACAAGAAAATTGAAGATTTCTGTTCAATGTGGAATACCACAAAGTATATTTACAGGGGACAGAATGGGAGAAGAGAAAGGCAACGTCCAAAATGAATTGGGAGTGATATCAGTAGTATAGAAGGAATTCCTACAAATTAACAAGAAAAATATAGGAAACAATTTTGAAATGCCCAATAGATATAAACAGGTAATTAGAGGAGGAAACTCAAAAACTGATAAGAATATTAAGAAATATTCAATTTCATTCACCAATAATCAGAGACACAGACATTAAAATGAATTTATGCCCATTCTGTTGGCAAAAATGTGGCCGTCAAGCATTGGTGAGTATGCTGCCATGTAAGAAACCCATGCACTACTGGTGGGAGAGAATACTGATTTTAGTGTGTTAGACTGGCAGTGATGGTGGGTTGGCTGCTCAGTCGTGTCCAGCTATTTTCCACCCCATGGACTGTAGCCCGCCAGGCGCCTCTGTCCGTGGCTTTCCCAGGCAGGAGCGCTGGAGCGGGCTGCCAGGGAGCCCCTGCTAGACTGTCCTTCCCACGTATTTGCCACCTCTCCACCCCTTCCACAAGCAGGATATACTTTGTCTCCCCTTGGACTTGGCCATGTCACTCAGTTTGGTCTCGCAGTGGCTTCCTGGGCACATCCCTGCCCCTGGTCTTTACACATGGCCGTGAGATCTGGTTTGGCCAATTGGAAAATCTTCCAGTAACTCACACACCCCAGGGAAGATGCCTACAGAGTCACTGCTCATGCTCGGGGGGGATCCGCTTTCAAGCTCCTTCACGGGGACGTGACCCTTCACAGCAGGGTCAGCTCCTTGTGGGACGTTGGGCTGAGGGTCTCAGCTCTTCCCTGGCCGCCAGCCATAGGGGGGCCCCAGCTCCTTCCACTCAGGGCACTCTCCAGGGCAGCTCACGGCATGGCAACTTTGATCCCCTCGGAGCAGTGGGACAGAGAGTGACCACCATGGCAGCCGCTTTTGCACATCCTGTTTGTTAGGGACTAGTCTTCACTGGGTCCAGTCCACAAGGGCGTGAGGCCCAGGAGGTGGGTGGGGAGCATCTTAGAAGCGCCCTTCCACACTGTCATCAACACCATGACCCAAACAGTATGATTAATTCAACCTTGTGTAACAGACTGTACATAACAGAGGTCCAAAACTTGAAAAAAGACCAAGTGGCTAGAAGTACCCATGGACCTTTCACCTTTACGTATTCGTTGGTCGAGTGGTGGTTAATTGACAGTAAATAGGCCACTTTTTCCTCTTTTAAGTATGTGAATATTAGGGCTTCCTGGTGGCGCTGTGGCGAAGAATCTGCCTACAACTCAGAAGCCGCAGGAGACTTGGGTTCGACCCCTGAGTTGAGAAGACGCCCTGGAGGCGGAAATGGCAACTGACTCCAGTATTCTTGCCTGGGAAATTCCATGGGCAGAGGAACCTGGTGGGCTACAGTGCATGGGACTGCAAAGAGTCGGACATGATTGAAGTGACTTAGCTCATACATGCAAATATTAAGAAATAGGAAAAATGATGGCTTTTTTTTTTACGGTGAATAATAACATAGACTCTGTTGAACAAAACAGCTCCAATTCAGATTTAAAGTAAAAAATACTGTGTGCTAAACTTCTCTGATGTAGGTTCGGATAATTTTAAAATAGGAGGACTTTCAACATGTCCTCACTTAACGGGTGGGTGATCAGAGGCCTGGACGGCCAGTGACTTAGCTCAGGCCACGGCAGCCACCTCTGCCTTCGGTCAAGAAACTCTATCCAGCAGATTCTCCTGCCAGAGTATAAAAGTGATCATTCCCGTCTCCAAGGAGCTGCTGGTCTGATCCTAAGTGGGCTGCACTTGGCACAGCCTTCCTCCCTTTCTCAGGAAATTCTCACCGAAGAGCTAATTGCATTAAAATGGTCTGTATTTAACTTCCGCCTCTGCTAACAAGCAAACTTTCAACGGCAGTCTCCATGTTCTTTCTTGGGCCAGACGAGACTCCTTTCATTTTCTTTCAACACTGTTTTCCTAAAGCTCTCTCATCTTTTTCAAGCTCCTCACCACAGTGTAAGTCCATGAAAAATTAACACCCCTGTTCAGCCGGGAAGCTTGCTCCTTTTATAAGAATGTTCTGGCAAACCCAACACCAGGAGAGGCATCTCCAAGCTGTTTCTATTCCCAGTCACAAATAACCATTTGGATTAGGACTTTTTTGCCGAGGAACTGATTATATAAAGTCATAAGTGTATCATGTTATGAATAATCCCTATGTACGTGATACGTAAGTAACCCTACTGGACCTCACTTGGTGAGGTTTGGCCCCATGGCTGAATTCAATCACAGTTCTCCCTTATCATGCTCACCCTTCTTCCCTCGCCAATCACAAAACCACCATGTGACTCAACGGCTTTAAGGTAGAAGAGGGCGTGGTCTTGGGAGACGCTGGCTGATCGCCACGGAAAACCTTGGCGAGAGAATCTGTGTTTCAGATGCCTGCGTGTGTTTCTCTTATTCTTCAGCACTTGAGCCCACTGGACTGTCTCCTCTATTTCTGCTTCCCCTCTGAGATTCAACAGACCAGACAGCTCTTAAAACCTTAGTTTTCGGAATCAAGCCCGATACTCAGTTTAGGAAATAGCCTGTCACTCCACAATCCCTACTTTACACTAACCCGCGTTTGGTATTTTGTGTCTCACTATTCAGTTCCCAAAACAACACTCAAATGAAACAGTCAGTTCTTGGTTCTGACACATGGGCTTTTCCTTTAAAGCATTCACAGAGGTCATAATAACTCCCAGACCTTAGAATGAATAGGATAAAGCACACTGGAATTTGTAAAGCACCTTCACACATAAATATGGAATGTCACCTTCTCTCAAGATTTCAGTGACCCATCACTTTCTTCCTTAAGCTTTGCAGGTAGTAAAATGAACGAGTATAGGACATTAATTTCACAGAGAAATGTGTACGCAGGTCAGGAAGCAACAGTTAGAACTGGACATGGAACAACAGACTGGTTCCAAATAGGAAAAGGAATACATTAAGACTGTATATTGTCACCTTACTTATTTAACTTCTATGCAGAGTACATCATGAGAAATGCTGGGCTGGAAGAAGCACAAGCTGGGATCAAGATTGCCGGGAGAAATATCAATAACCTCAGATATGCAGATGGCACCACCCTTATGGCAGAAAGTGAAGAGGAGCTAAAGAGCTTCTTGATGAAAGTGAAAGAGGAGAGTGAAAAGGCTGGCTTAAAGCTCAACATTCAGAAAATTAAGATCATGGCATCCGGTCCCATCACTTCATGGGAAATAGATGGGTAAACAGTGGCAGACTTTATTTTGAGGGGCTCCAAAATCACTGCAACTGGTGACTGCAGCCATGAAATTAAAAGACGCTTACGCCTTGGAAGAAAAGTTATGACCAACCTAGATAGTGTATTCAAAAGCAGAGACATTACTTTGCCAACAAAGGTCCATCTAGTCAAGGCTATGGTTTTTCCAGTGGTCAGGTATGGATGTGAGAGTTGGACTATAAAGAAAGCCGAGCACCACATATTTGATGCTTTTGAACTGTGATGTTGGAGAAGACTCTTGAGAGTCCCTTGAACTGCAAGGAGATCCAACCAGTCCATCCTATAAGAGATCAGTCCTGGGTGTTCATTGGAAGGACTGATGCTGAAGCTGAAACTCCAATACTTTGGCCACCTGATGCAAAGAGGTGACTCATTGGAAAAGACCCTGATGCTGGGAAAGATTGAAGGCAGGAGAAGGGGACGACAGAGGATGAGATGGTTGGATGGCATCATTGACTCAATGGACATGGGTTTGGGTGGACTCCGGGAGTTGGTGATGGACAGGGAGGCCTGGCGTGCTGTGGTTCATGGGGTTACAAAGAGTTGGACACAACTGAGTGACTGAACTGAACTGAATATGCATTTTGAAAAGCCTATTTGATAAGCCCAAAGAAGAAGAAGAGAAACTCCAGAAAGTCTCCTCTCCCCCTTTCTGAGGTGGTTTGTTGGCTGAATCAAATCTCTCAGAATCAGATCCACCTATCTCTATTCGTCTCGTGCCTGCCTCTGCTGCTGCTGCTGCTAAGTCACTTCAGTTGTGTCTGACTGTGTGACCCCATAGACAGCAGCCCACTGGCTCCTCTGTCCCTGGGACTCTCCAGGCAAGAATACTGGAGTGGGTTGCCATTTCCTTCTCCAATGCATGCCTCAGTCATTCTACAAAGAATGCGTTGACTATCTACTTTACAAGATGATGCAAAATGTAGGCAGGATGCTAACATAGCTAATACAACCCAGTGCTACCCTAGAAGACGCATAGAATCCAGAGCCTTAAAGGTAACAGTTACACCGTGCGATCTTAAAGCAGCGAAAACGAGAGAAAAAGTCATTTAAAATACAACTTTCAAAAATAATCCATCAGCCAAAAACTACTCTGGTCCAGATTCATTCTAAGTCACAACAAGACTCAATAGAAACAGAAAGGGAACCGTACAGTAACGGATTCGTGAAAGAAAAGCACATTATAATTGAACCACTTTATTCCTTGGCACACGTAGCAGCCGGTCTGACCACACGTGGAAGATTGTGCTTGATTCTGGTGCCATCTTTCAAGAGGAACAAGGACAAACTGGAATCCATTCTGAATAGGACAAACTATTCTGGAAACTCTTTCATATGATAAATGGTTGAAAGAACTGGTGATCTATATCAACCAGTGAGGGAATAAGATAGCTACTTGAAGTAATAAGGGTGACTAGCAAGGGGGGCTAGAATTACAGAAGAGTGGGCTCGCCCGTGAATCAAGGGAAGAGCCCCAGTCAAGTAAATGCAAATCAAAACAACAGTGAAAGACTGTTCTCGCATTCGTGTGCCCGGCAAACTGGGAGATACACACACATATATTTATTTTTCAGTGGAAAGGCCTAGTGTTTTGCTGGTAGCAGAGGTGAGAAAAGCTTTTCTGGTTTGGAAATAAGAATCAAAAGCTTTGAAACTGCACATACTTTTTAAACCAAATGTCTAAGAATTTAGCTTGAGGAAATAACCAGACATGTCTTCAAAGACTTTTATAAATGAATGTTCATCAGGACATTAGTTATGCTCACAGGGAAACGGAAGCAATGCCTTGTTGCCGTTGTTCAGTCGCTCGGTCGAGTCTGACTCTTTTCTACCCCATGGACTGCAGCAATACCTAGATGCCCAGGAAAAACCTTGGAGTTATCTGCACCTATCATTGGGCTTCCCAGATGGTGCTAGTGGTAAAGAACTCACCTGCCAACGCAGGAGACAGAAGAACCAAGGATTCAGCCCCCGTGTTGGGAGGATCCCCTGAGGAGGGCATGGCAACCCACTCCAGCATTCTTGCCTGGAGAATCCCATGGACAGAGGAGCCTGGTAGGCGACAGTCCATGGGGTCACAAAGAGTCGAACACGATAGAAGTGACTCAGCAGGCGTGCACACACACTAACAATTACAGTATTTACAATAAGCAGGACTCGCTAAATATTTTTCTGAAAACATGTGTAACCGCCTCCATAGCCCTATGAAGGGGGGTTATTATCCACGTTTTATAAATGAAAAACTGCAAGTGCAAAGATGCTGCATGACTTAAGGTCTGACAGACAGCACGTGATAGAGCGAAAATTCCAAAACTATCAGCCTCGCCCCACCTCTGCACTCGTAACCACCACACTGAGTGCCTGCGAGCATGCTCAGTCACTCAGTCATGTCCAGCTCTTTGCAACCCTACAGACTGCATCCCGCCAGGCTCCTCTGTCCATGGACTTCTCCAGGCAGGAATACTGGAGTGAGTTACCATGCCCTTTCCCAGGAGATCTTCCTGATAAAATGGATAACTATTAAGGACTTACGGGGCTTCCTTGGTGGTTCAGACGGTAAAGAATCTGCCTGCAATGCAGAGACCTGGGTTCGATCAAGAGACTCTTGGCCAACCAACCAAGAGACTAAAGATTTGCCTGCATCAAATGGAGAGATTGAAAACAAGGAGAGCCCAGCCTCTGATGGAGCAGGAAAGAAAGAAGTTATGTGTGATTAATATCACACACCCGAGTCTATCAGCAGTCCCTGTCTATACTCTCGTACAATCCAGAGGAATATTTTTATCAATTACTTTGTAAATGCAAGTTCTTTAGTTACTCTAGTAGTATTTTTAAGAAGGTGGAAATCCTGCCTCATCCATTTTTGAAATGCAGGTGTTTTTGTTTTTTTTTATTGGAGCATAGTTGATGGACACTGTTGTGTTAATTTCAGGAGCACAGGAAAGTGAATAAGCTATATGTATACCCACTCTTTTTTAGAGTCTTTTCCTATATCGGCCGAAACCAGAGTACTGAGTAGAGTTCCTTGTTCTACACAGTAGGTCTGTATTATCTTTTTGATACACAGTGTGTGTCTTTGTCAATCCCAGTTTATCCCCTTTTCCTCCCTAACTGGGCTTCCCTGCTGGCTCAGTTGGTAAGGAGTCTGCCTGCAGTGCAGGAGACCCAGATTGGATCCCTGGGTTGGGAAGATTCCCTGGAGAAGGAAATAGCAACCCACTCCAGTATCCTTGCCTGGAGCATCCCTTGGACAGAAAAACCTGGTGGGCTGCAGTCCATGGGGTCGCAGAGTCGGGCACAGGTGAGCGACTGGCACTGAACACAAGGACCTGCTGTGTAGCAGAGGAAACTCTGCTCCGAGCTCCGTAACGACCTCTATGGGAAGAGACTCTAAGACAGAGTGGCTCTTTGGGTGTGTATAACAGAGTCACCTTGATGTACCGCAGGAAGTGCCACAACACTGCAAATCAACTGCGCGCCCATGAAAACAAGTTTTAAGTCATGGATGTCAAGGAACGGACTACTGTGTTCCACAATGAAAGGAGAAAGGACCGTGATGGGTTCACTGGCATGCGTTAGGAATCCATCTCATCGCCCTTTGGGAGAACTTTGAAGATCTCCCCTGCCTGGCTCCATTCTCTGGCCCCTCCTCACCCTGATGCCCACCCCCCAGCTCCTGCAGACGGAGTGCTCCCAGCCCAGAGGCTCAGCCACTGGAGCCGCGAGGAGCTTGCTCACCCTCATCACGTTTCACTCTCCTCTTTCAACTTCCACTGTTCCGAAGAATCAGGGGTAGAAGTTACTAGCAGAAGTATTTTTGTTTTTACACTCCTTACAAAACAAAATGTTCAGACAAATTCAAAAGTCAGTTATTTTTTTCCTTTTCATTTTGGAGCAATTAGGGGAAAGTTGGACGGTAGATATAATTACTAAGAGGAAATTCGAAAACAACTCGGGCCACTCTGGAGCACCTTTCAAACAAGGTCAGCCTTTCCACTTCTTTCCCTCTTGATGCTAAAGAGGTCTTTGTTTGCTGGAGAGAAAAACAAAGAAACACCTTGGATAACAAAAACCACAAGTGCTGTCGCTGCTCCCTCTGTATTGGAAAATTTGTCTTAACGTTTGACTCACTTGTAAATACAAGCACACATTTTAAACTCGGGCTATTTTTCTCCACAAACTCCACTAAGACCTAAACAAAACACAATGACCACATGAAAGATTTTATAACTCTCTTTATTAACACCAATCAGAAATTTTACAAATATATCTGTGGAATTGCTTCAAATACTGCAAAAATGTTTTTTCATCACAAAATAAATATTATATGAAGTACTCTTCTGTTCACTGAGTAATCCTCCAAAAATCAGCAAGTTTGATGAATAGAGAGGCTGTGAGAGCTGGCAAGAACCTGAGGTCACCCTGATCTTTTCATTCCTTTGGCTTGAATAATATCATGATTTGTAGACGGTGATGTTCTGCCAAAGATTTATGTGACTTCCCAGGGGAGCCCTGTCTTCCCATGGTTACCCTTGGCCGTAAGCCCCTCATTCCTACTGAATTAGTTGTAAATGTGAATCGTATCACAGTGTCCTACATCCTCTTTCCGTTCTGCCTGAAATTATTCCAGATATAGAAATGGTGCCTTTCTTCATTTTCACAAAAAAACAAAACAAAACAAAACAAAACACGAAATTCACCAAGCAAGCAATGAAGTGAAAGCCTGGCTCACAACAGTATTCAGCCCGGCAGACTTTACCCAAAGTTAGGGAAGCTCAAAGAAATTCACATCACAGCAAGGCAAACAACAGAAACCAAGCCGAGTATAAGCTTGTTCCCAAACCACTTGCTTATGGAAAGCTCACCAGTCACACCAGCACAAGCAAAGCTCCGCCCTCAGCATCCTTCCAGCTTCCCAGCCTCGTCCACCCTTCCTCCCAGCCCTTCTCTCACAGCATCGGTACCAAGAATGGTTTATTTCTAGCACAGCACATTTAGCTCTCTCTCTCCTTTCCTCCTGCTAACCCCATGTGATTTATGATGTTATTGTTTAAACCAAAGGCATTTGCCCCTAACAGGAATGTTATTGCTATTAATAAATGTTTTACGAAACTTTCATTGTAATACTTGGGCCACCTGATGTGAAGAACTGACTCATTAAAAAAGACCCCGATGCTGGGAAAGACTGAAGGCGGGAGGAGAAAGGGGTGACAGAAGATGAGATGGTTGGATGGCATCACCGACTCAATGGACATGAGTTTGAGCAAGCTCTGGGAGTAGTGATGGACAGGGAAGCCTGGCGTGCTGCAGTCCATGGGGTTGCAAAGAGTCGGACACAACTGAGCGACTGAACTGAACTGAACTTCATTGTAATCACAGAATCTTAGGAATCAGTTGGGCCAAGACCCTTGTCTTAAAAGGTGAGAAATACCTTAAAAATAAAGACTAAATAAATGACTTTACCCCAAGGTCTTATATCTTAGTAGTAGCAGAGTTAACAGGAAAACCCTACTCTTCTGAATTCTGTCTGACGTTTGTCATTACTAAATACAGATACGAAACCTTCCAATACTGGCTGATAGCAACCAGGAGGGAAAGCCTAAAATCCTGTTTGTTTTATACATTATAAGAAAGTAGGATGACTAATGCAAAACCAGTCCAAGAGACTTTTCATCATCAAATATTTCTGAGCCCACATTTGTGCTAAACATCAACGCAGGCATGATGGAGCCAAGACTGAGTAAAATGTCTTTGTCTGGCATCTAGATAGGTGATTCCCTGGTGGCTTAGACAGTAAAGAATCTGTCTGCAATGCATGAGACCCAGATTCGATCCCTGGGGCATCTAGGTAGCCTGTGTCATGACCCCAAACTACCTCCCCTTACCCTTGGCTATAAATGCCATCTGTGTGCTAGGACAGTCTGAATTTAGGTCTCTCCACTCCTGACCTCAGCAGCAAGCTCCATGTTTGTACACCTAAATGCCTTCTTTACCCTGCTGTCTGGTTGACTAATCGGCAGAACAGAACGCTCAAATTGTTTCTCAACCACTCCTTAAATAGTTCTTTCCTTGGGTTCTCCGTCTCAGTGAATAGCATCACAGCTGCCCAGTTGCTCAGGCCCCAAACCCTCAGAATTTTCTTCTATTTGGCTCATTCGATTATAATCTACACCTACTCTCTCCACTTTTCTCCCTAAGTATGTCTGAACCTCTTCCCTCTGTCTCCACCACAGTCACCCCATCCAATATCTCCTGACGAACACTGCTCTAATAATCTTCTCCCCGGCTCCCTTCCTCCACTCCTGCCCTCTATGGTCCATTTTCCACAAAGCAGCCCATGGGATTTTTTACATATAAATCACTTCATAATGGTCTCTTACTCAAACCCTTCAGTATCTTCCCACAAGGCTCAGCAGGGCTACCAACTTTCCTTCTAGAGGCTACAATGCTCTCTCTGCTTGACTGGGCCTCGCCTGTCTCTTTGTGATTAAAGATATCAATGTCTTCCTTTATGGTTTTTATTTTATTTTATGTATTCCTTTACAGCCTTGATTAATAAGCTCTTCTCATTGCAAGAACATATGGACATGCTCTTCAACTTTTTTCTAATCCAAATGCAATTGATTTCGGCATGTGGCGTGATGGAAGTATTCACCTTGATCTTTTCCGCATAGATGAAAACCACCTCTATCCCATTAACTGGCATTGACCCCCACTGGAAATCGCACTTCTGTGAATGGGTTCGTTTCTGGCTCTCAATTTTGTTTCATTGGTCTGCTCGTCGATTGATCTGAACAAACACTGCATTATATTAATGATTATAACTTTACAGTAACCTTGGAGTCTGATTTTCTTCTGCAGGGATGTCTTGGTTATTGTTGGATCTTTGCTTTGTCACATACATTTCAGAATTAGTATTGATTATAAATCAGCATGATTCAAACCATAGTACTGTATTGAATTTATGAATTATACTGGTTGTAACCTAGTATCTTTACAAATTGGGTCTTCCTATTCATAAACATGGTATACCTCTCAATTTGCTTCTCCTAGTTAATAACTCTCCGTATAGTTTTATAATTTCTCCCATAATCTTTTGACATATTTATCATTAGAGCTGATTCACTGGAAAAGACCTTGATGTTGTGAAAGACTGAGGGCAAGAGGAGAAGGGGTGACAGAGGGTGAGATGGTTGGATGGCATCACTGACTCAATGGGCTTGAGTTTGAGCAAGCTCTGGGAGTTGGTGTAGGACAGGGAAGCCTGGTGTGCTGCAGTCCATGGGGTCGCAAGGAGTTGGACAAGACTTACCTACTGAACAAAAACAACAAAATTACTGGCCCGACAAGACTTTATATCTATTAAAAGTATTATCATTTTAACGTGTCTTCAAGGTGTTTACTGCTAGCTTCTTTATACTGATTTTAAATCTACCCAGTTTTTGACATATTTTCAGATCTCATCATTTGTCCATAGTTGTGTCTTTGAGAATTACCCTGTAAGAAATTATACTATGTGAAAATAATGCGTGTGCCATTTCTTTCCTCCTTTTCGGTTCTTCCTGTTTTCTCTTTTCTTTCTCCTTTCATCCATCTCTCCTGGTCTTTCTGTCTCCACCCCTCCCTCTTCCCCACTCCCTACTCCTTTTCCTGAACCAGCCAGGATCTCCAGAATGAGGTTAAAGACCAGAAGCGCTTACAATAAGCAGTACTGTGTGAAACATGATGCTGAAGGAAACCTCTAATATTTTACCATTCCATATCGCATTTGTGAAAGATTTGTGGGAGATCCACTGTATCAGAAAAATGGTTTCTGGTTTCCTAATAATTTGGCTTCCCGTATGGCTCAGTGGTAGAGGATCTGCCTGCCAACACTGGAGACCCAGGAGACGAGGGTTTGATCCCTGGGTCGGGAAGATCCCCTGGAGGAGGAAATGACAACCCACTCCAGTATTCTTGCCTGGAGAACCCCAGGGACAGAGGAGCCTGGCGGGCTACAGTCCATGGGGTCGCAAAGTTGGACACGCAATACTGTTAATTATGAAGAGATCTTGGGGGAACCTGCTGGGAACCTGCATCTGTGGAGACAGTCTCAATGTTTTCCTCAGAAATGAGAAAATACCTTGGGGAGAAGCTGCATTCAGACTCAGCTTCCACTCCCTTTTGTTCTGCTTTCTCTGTGTCAACAGCCCTTCCAGTCCTAGCAGCTTTGCATTCTGGACACCACCCGTCCCGCCTGTGATGCTCCGGGAGCGGCCACGTTCTGCCGGCGCCCACTCCCCGTGGCGACAGGGCCTGATCCGCGGGTACTCCAGCGGGAGAACGGCCGCTGGAGAGGAAGGACTCAGAAGTGCGTTTCTCTCCTAGCCACTTGGCCCTTTGAATCCTGGCAACCTTGAATCTCCAAGGCTCTCAGACTCCTCTACATCGCATTTTATCCAGCTTCACAGTTCCTCCCCACACAAGGTTATCCTGATATAAAATACTTCTTCTCTGCCAAAAATGGAAATCCTCTTCAAGGATTGCCCCCCCCCCACTAGAAATGTACCAGGTGGCATATTTTCTTACTTAATGGAAATGTCTTTCTGTTGGCTTTAAACGTGAAAGATAATTTGACATAGACCAAAATTTTTGGTTCACAAACACCTTCTCCTAAAAATTCTGTAGATGTTGCTCCATATCCTTTTTGCATTTAATGTGTCAGAGGAAAATGCTTAGGTGAGTCTGATTTTTGTTCCTTCCTAACAAGTATTAATTAAATTAATGTTTCTGGCAAGACACCAAAAAGAATGGTATCAGTTACAAGGAAATGGCTGCATAGATTTTCCGAGTGGGTAGATAATAAAGAATTTCACAACTGGAGCCCTCCCACAAACAGGATGGGACGTTGGGATAAACTGGAAAGAGGACATTTGGGGGGGGGGCGGGGAGAGGTGCCTTTGGAGTGTGTGAGTTCCACACTCTCTCACCTCAAGTGTGAGTCATTGAGGGAGCTCAATGGAACCCTCAAAACCACTGAGATGCCACCTATTTTGAGATTAAGCAACACTTTCCACATGGCCTTCCATAAATGTTTGTATATTGACCGTGTCTAAAAATTCATTCATATGGTTTCAACTAAATAAAGCATGCACAGTAAAAATATTTTAAGAAATCATAGCAAAAGGATTCTAATGTGCTTGGAGTCTGGGGGATTTTTATTTTTGTCTTCATTTACTTCCTTATTTTCCAAAACATGTACATACAAGTTTTTATAATTAGAAATCGTGTTTTTAAATATCTAAATACAAAAAATTCTACCATACACCATGTATGCTATGTATGTATACATCTTTAATATACAATTATGTAAAAAATATTCATATGGCCAATAAAACCAACCCCGGACAGAACTTCTCCCCTCAAAAACTGCGATGTTCTCTGGATAGTGATCTCTCCGTATATATCTGTATTTTTATGTAATGGGGGTTGGGGGAGGGCATCGGGAAAACACGGGTTCCATGCCGCCGGTGGGTCTACCTGCGCGTCAGGGGGTCTGAGGAGCATCTGCCGCGTTCTCCCTTCCAGGTGAGACCCCTTCATCCCGCCCCTTGCCTCCCCCTCCTTCCATTCCCGCGCACCCCACCCCTCTCCCCTGGACCCCCAAGCCGCACTTAGCTGGCCTTTGCTGGCATCCTCGCACACTGTCGCCCACCTGTAGGCCCCTGCTTCGCGGTCCTGTCTCTCCTGCAGCCCGCAGCGCCCGCAGCACCCGCAGCGCCCGCAGCGCGGGGCTGTGACCCCTGGCCGAGCTCGAGGTGCGCTGGGGTGCGCTTGGCGCCATCGCGGCTCAACTGACAGGCGCCCCGCTCCCCACGCCCCTGCCCACCCTCCCCAGCCCCCAGCTGTGCCGGG